>RSEE01000155.1:0-112467 GCA_003971905.1 Moniliella sp. 'wahieum' | reverse complement strand
GCTTATTAACGCGATTAACGCCGCCACTCACATCAAGTGTGCATGACGCTTCGCTAGAAACTTGGCATGCCGACAGGAGTCTCCTCGCGTGACTAGTCATCTACTAGTGACCGGCCAGCCTATTCCCTACCGTGTCCTCGCGCTTTCGTTTGCCACGGCCTTACATGTGCTTCTTTGCCCCGCGCGGGCAACACCCCCCCGCATGGGGTCTGCCAGGCACATCTGTCGACCGTCGGTGATCTGTCTCATTTCTGCTTGCGTACCTCGACAGGTGGGGTTAACGTTAACTCTGTAGACGCGATGCCACCCGTCGTGGCTGCGCCAAAAAGCGCCCCACGTGGGACTCGAACCCACAACCGTGAGATGGACCTCTGTAGTAAGAGTCTCAAATTCTACCGATTGAAATAGCGAGGCATCTGTTGGCAGCCGAGCCTGCATCATTTCTCGCTCAGAGGTGGGTCGGAAACGACACAGCTCTATCTGGGCACTGGGGCTGTGAGGCAGCCACTCAGCGTCAGCCTCCCTCACTTCAGTGTAGAAACATATGCACCACACGCACATGCCACGTGTCACCGCTCACCCCCCTCCCTACATACACCTGCCCCCTCCTCCGCCGCCTCCCCGCCTCCCACATCCCGCCCCGTCGTCACTACACCCCCCATCCTCATGGGCACCCTCGGGGACAGCATCCCACGGGCACGGGGCCAAACCGCCCACATCTCCCCTCCTCACCCCCCGCTCCACCGGCAACCTCCGGCGCTGGGCCCGCCGCTTTGCCACCCCCGCCGCCGCCTCCTTCCTCGCGCCCCCCACCACACACGCCGCCCAGCCCAGCCGCCCCAAAACGGTTGGGCCCTTTGTCGAAGCCCACCGTACGCAGCCCTGCCCACCCTCTTCTTGGCCCACACGACCCAGCCCCGGTGGTCTCAGCCATGCCCGATCTCTTAGCTCGTTCCAAGTCCTGCAAGCGGTATTTTCCCATCCAATCATTTCATCGCAGACACCGCCTCCCGCAGCTGCAGCCATAACCCCAGTGTTCCTCCCGAGCCTACCCTCCCCTCCCCAAATCCAAGTGTCGCCTTCCAGAAGTATGGCCCTCCATCTCCCCCAACACAGTCAAACCTAGCGGCCCCTAACCATGCGTCATCGACGGCCAACCTAGAATACGCCGCTTGCACTGGCCGCCTCGATGCAAACCATTGCGGCGAGAGCGTGCTGGATCCAGAAAGTACTTCCACACCTCAACTAGTGTTGTGTACCTAGTCAGAGCAGCAGCGACAGCCTGACTGACACATCGTGCGATGAGGAGACTTGTACTTTGGAGGGATCTCTCACTTCTGCCTGATGTCCAGAGTCACTGGACTCGCTGGTGGACATGTAAGGGCAGCGTTCAATCCGGATCATGGAGCAAGTCGAGCCCTCATTCGCGATTGGGCTACACCATACGAATTCCCCCGGTCGTCCTCTCGGTCTTGGGATTAACCCTCCAGGTCGGTCCCGATCCAGTACTGCCCCTCAACTCCCGCTGGACCCGACAAAGAAGGAGATGGTGTGCCAAGTGAAATCCATCCCGAAATCGAGGCTTCCTCCGCAGCCTTCGGTTGGTACGATACGTCGTGCAACTTCTGCTCATTTGAGCCGGTCTCGCGGGCGCATTCTCCCCCCCATCATCCTGGTTTCTATCTCGCAGAAGGGGGGCACATCACCTCAGGACTGGTGCATCGATCACAATGGCATTCCGGATCAATTGAAAGGGGGAACAAATACTGACTGACTACACTGTCCCTCCATCCCACTTCGCTCCACGGACCACATTCCGCAAGGCCAGTCGAGCGCCACGGCTGACCTATCTAGGTGGAACCAAGGGGAACCCCGCTTGACATCCCTTTGTTCTGTCCTGCTGGAGCTGATCAATCCCGAATTGCCTCGACGTCTGCAGCGACCACATACCAGTGGCCAGGTGGAATTTCCCTTGTCGTCTTCCAACCCTCGGGAAAGTGTGTCAATGGGGCGCCATGCTCGTATCCGATCTTGGACCGCAGGGTCGTATGCTCCTCTCTTTTCGTTTTCTTCACGAGCCTCAGTCTCCTTCTCATCTCCCCGTGTGTTTCCGGAGCTCGTCATTCGACAGAGCCCAGTCGCCCTCTTCATCAGTTATTACCGCCTTCCAAGTTGACTATTACCGAACGCCGGTCGTCGGTTCCAGCAAGGGGGGAAGATTGTCTGACCCTCCGTCCGTCAGCCCATTACCAAACCCGCGACCAGTTTGCCTCGCTCTTCGGTCCTAACACCAAGGAGGAATTCGAGTTTGGGCATGGGACTAAGTACATTGGCCATGTCAATCAAGACTGGGGTTCGGTCTTCCACTTGGTCTTTGCCCTTGGCTCGCAATGGTCAATACACGCGTGGGAGATGAGTGGTTACTACGTCGTTTCAGCAGGGCTCCCATTCCACGGATGCGATTGGCATGGTACCTTCCGATCGCCGTTTCTCTTCCCCAGTCTTTTCTGCAACGACGAGCCACCTTCTCCCGCAAACGGAAGCAAGCGATGAGCCCCCTTTCTCCCCCCCTTCAACCTCTTCCCCCGTTGGATAGCCGTCCCGCCATCCCGTCGCACCCAATCGGCAGCTACCTTGCTGTTGTTCCAGAGGGACAGCGAGGTACTTTCCCCTGGTTCACCCACTTTGGTCGACTCCGCCCCTGCTCCCTTACCTGTCCACAAACGGTTCAGGGCCTCTTTGTCGCTCGGGGCTTGCTTCACCTTCTTGATCTTTCTAAATACTTGCTCACACTGGTTGTGTGTGCATCTAGTGCGTCTTCTATTCTTTCTCTGACCCCCGCACTCGGTGGTGCCCCTCTCTTTTTTGCCCGACAGCGTCTTGTCATTTGTGCTGTCGGATGTGAGATCTGACTCTTCAAGTTTTGGGCGTTGCCCACTTCCGTATTGGAAGTTGTATTCTCCACCTAGACCGGGCTGCTGGTTGGCCTTGTTTCCTGTGTCCTTTTATGTTACTGTGCCTGAATAATTAGCAGGCGAAGAAAGCACTATATGATCTACAGGCCGCATACATGTACCACACCCGAAGGATAACCAAAGACAGATTGCACGTTGATACGTTGAGAGAACACAAGGCCGGTAGCTCACCGCATTCGGACCACAAACCCGGCATCTGTCAAGTCGGCGGACATGCGCTCGGGACCTATACTAAACCAGTTGGCAGGTGATGTGGCTGAGGCATATCCGATTGCGCTTGGGGCTGCCAATGCCAATCAGACAACACCTCCATCCCCCAGCGCCCTCCCCCCCCCTTCTCATCTGTGCCCCATAAAAAGGAAACAACGTCTCGTAGAGTCTCAGGGAACGTCCGGGGCTTGCGCAGCCCCCCTGGCCCCGTCCCAGCCGTCGCTGAATCTGGCGAGCCCGAGGTGATCCAGCCGGGCAGCGCGCCTCGATGTCGGAGCGAGTAGCGCGCGTCCACAAGGAGTAGTGCGGCATAATCGCCCGCATGTCGGATCGCCCTTCCAATGCTTTGGTTAACGGCCCGCATGCACATGTTCATGTACAGCTCCTTGCCTGCGTCGGTGCTACTTGCGCGTGGCTGGTTCTCGCGCGCAAAGCGCATCGTTCTTGTAGTTCGGCGCTTCCGGCGTGCGGAAAGGGAGGCCAAGCACCACCACCGCCCGAGCCAATCGTCAGCAAAGTTGATCCCTTCGCTCAGCTTGGCGCCCACTACAGCAAACAAAAGGGCGCCGCGCCTTCGTCCCTGGGAGCGGCCTTGACACCGCGCATACTCCCCCAGCAGCGCCTCTACTTCGCCACTCGAGTTGGGTTCGTAGAAGAGGGATTTGCGGTCCGCCAGTTTGCCCAACATACCACTGGCTTGCCATCGCGCTTTGTACGCCGCCAGGACGGCATAGGAGGAACGAATACGACCATTCCGTGTGGCACGACGAGGCTACGTTGAGCAAGACTTGACCCAACTCGTCCGTCTGACAGAAAGAAGCGAGTTCATCCGGATGAGCCACACCAAGCAGGACAATAGGAGGGGCACACACCATTTGCGTATCCGATCGTTTCTCGTACGTCAACTCCAACCGTCTTCCCGACGGGCCAACACACAACACTCGTCAGGACATTTTTGGAGGGATAATGTGCCCGCAGGAAGCTTATCAACCGCGTCCTCTGAGACCGAAGGAAATAGTTGCGCCACCACGGGTGCCATGGGCGACATGGTCCCACCGGCCAAAACGACAGACCGGGCGGATTGGACAACAGGCGCAAACGCCTTACCCGCATCCAGCAGTTGATACTTGATACTCACGTTGCGACCCAGGTCTGCTTCGCTCCCGGCTTGGACACGCAGAAGGACTCGACCATCTCCATCGGACGAGCGAGACTGTCGAGAAAACGGGCAAGGGTGTGAAGAAGGGAAGGCTGCTCCGCAAGTGGGTGGCTGACTACTTGGGTTTGCTTTGGCTGCCGTCGAGCGGCAACGTCCGCGTACCCTGCCAATTTCCGGCAACTTGCTCTCATGAAGGAACCGAGAAAGCGCAGCGAGCTGATCTGGTGGTGTCAGTATTCGTAATTGGAATTGAAGAGAGGAAGCGAGAGAAGACGTACGTTGATCAGATCCCCTGTTCCGCCCATCTGCGCGACAAACTTGCTGGCGGTCAAGATGGCTTCTTTGGGCTTGAAGCGAGTCCCAGAAGGGAAGAGGTCCGGCACGCCATTGCCATTGGACCGAGGGTCCTTTCCCATTTCAAGAAGAGGCGGCTTTGATTGCCCTGGCCATGGCCATTAGTCTTGCTGCTCGGTTGCGCCACTGCTTCCAAAGCCCAATTCCGTATGGCTGCCACCATGGCTGTCAGCGCAGCCACCAAGCGACGAATTTGGACCTCGTTGTCCCCACGGAGACGAGTAGCAAACCGAGTGAGATAGGCTTGGGTGGCCTCCAGCGCGCTGCGCACATCCGCCAAAGTGAGCGACAAGGTGTATTGTCCCAGGACCGTATCAACCAGGTTATGGGCCTCATCATGAGCACACATTGTCCTTGAGTGTCACGCCCCCTGAATTTGGCTCCGAGGCACTCAACAACAAGTTGTAGGGTGCGGTAGAGATGCGCAGTACGGGTGGCAGCGCGCGAGGCAAAATAGGGACATACTCCTAAGTCCCGTCCAAGTGAGGCAAGGTCCTCAATGTCTCGCACTTGGGCAAACGCATGGGAGCGGAACAGGATGGTGCGTTCTAATCCCTCGGTTGTAGGCGGGGGGCAAACGGGCACCGGCAATCCTCTTCGTCAGGCGAATCAGCGAGGGAAGAGGAAGTGGTGGTGCTGTTCGTTTTTCTTCGTTTGTTGGCTTCGGACCGTGGCGGCGCAGTGAGCAGTTCTCTGCACCGCTCATTCATCGCCTCTGTCCCCCTGGCCGCACCCAGAACGGACCTGGTCATTGATACACAACTGGGCTCGGCTGCCCAATGCAATGGCCCGCAGGGGATGGTCTCCCATACCCATCCCTCGGACGCAGGCTTATCGGGTGGAAGACCCTCGGTCGCGGGATCCTCAACACCAATCTCGACACGGGGACCCCCACGAAGCGGTGCAACCGAACGAACCGGTTTGACACGAAGCCCATGCTGGGCAAACCGCGTCTTGCGCACTTCGGCGGCAAACTGGGCAATTGGCTGTGCGTGCGGCTGGCCAAGATGATTTGGGGTTTGGTTTCCTGGGTCAGCAACTCTTCCAACTCGCGCTCCCGCCTTGATCCGCCCTCGGATATGGAGGCCAACGCCGTCCCGCGTGTCAAACTCGCATGCAGTGCTCCCCGACCCGATCCCGACGTTGCCGACTCGTACGTTCGCAACAGCGCTTTCAGCTCGGGTGTCAAACCGGCTCGTCTGCTTCGGGCGTGGGGGTGCCTAGGAAAGCAGCCATCTCGTCCGCCACCGAGACATTGGTTTCGTGTTCACCCAGAATAAAACGATCGTCGTCCGCCTCGTCTCCGACATCGATACGCGGACGCGCATGCTTATGCGAGGTAGCGTACGACCTACCAGTCCGCCCGGCTGGAACGAGGGTGCGAGCAGGCGCCGTTGCTTTGGCTTGGACCAAGTTGCTCCTGTCGACGAGCGGTGGCAATGCGCTGGCTCAAGTCCCGTTCCGCCTCGGCTGCCCAGTCTCGTTCCTTGGCGAGCGCGTGGGCAGTAACCCAGTCGGGTACATCGTCATCGTCGGCCAGGCTGGGGGGCATGGTGCGAGGGGGAGTTGGTGGACAAAGGTGCAGCGTAAGGGCACCACGCGTGGAACGCTGCATGTTGTGCTCGATCCATGTCAGCGCGGCACACGCAAGCGACAGTGACTTGCCCGTGCCAGTGGGCGACTCGAAGATGCCAGCGTGGCCGTGCTCAATGCAGTGGAACAGGGCGCGCATGAGCGTGAGCTGGATGGTGTACGCCTGGGAATGGGGGAAACCAAAGGCACGCGAGGCGGCCTGCGTCCGACTCGGACGCGGAGGGCGTGGGGAAGAACGAGCGCTCCGGCGGATGAAGCATGGCCATGGCGGCGGATTGGTGGTGGTGGTGGTGGTGCCCATCGATCGAACGAGGCCAGTGGCAGCGAGGCCTGCGCCGAAGGAGCCCCCGCGTCAAGCCATATTAACACCCCAACGAAGTGGCCAAAATTCTCCAACGCGCCGCGTCGATGCATGGAGGACGCGTGTGAACATTGAACATTGAATATTGACCCCGACACGTGACCAGTACACAGGCCACCCGGAACTCGCGATAAGAAGGCGGCGAAGATGGCACATCGATGGGATAATTGAGGCCTCGAGGAATCAATAGGCGACATGATGGCGTTTTGCGTCCTGGGTGAGTTGGGTACCAGCCTAAAGCATTGTTCCTGGGCCGGCAAAAAGTCGGTGCTGTGAGTACAAATAACATCTCAACAAATTAAGGCAAAGGGATGGCAAAAGAGGATGGCAACTACTAGAGGAGAACCCGGTCGTCTCAGGAGGAAGTAGGGGGTGGCAATTGTGGTCTAGCTCCCATCTTCGCACATATCTCAAGCTCGTCCACCTCCGCCGGCGATGATCGATGATGCTGTCGAGACACGCGAAAAGTGGACGATCCACTGCCACCAATAAACCGTGCCCTGCCGTGCCCAGCCCCTTGTGCCGTGACGGCCTTGCTCCAGACGCGAACAACGGCCCACCAGCGCAGTGGGCTGGATGTATTACAACCCCTATGTGGATCCTGCCGCTATCGGGCCACGACAAACGGCATCCCAGCGAGGCGATTAACATTCCCATTTCCCCCACAGAACCTCTCCCGGGCCCTACATCATGGCATGCGACATTCCGATTATGCCCCTGGCAAAGTCGCGGCTGAGCTGGTGGTGGCTGTGCGCGAGCGGACCTTGCCGCGGCTACGGACTGGCCACGGGTCACTCCCCCCCGACGACGCGGCGTGTCCTCTCGTTGGCCCTCGGAGGCCTCCTCTTCTTTTGGCGGTCCAGCTCCTCCTTTTGTTGGGCTAGCTTTTGGGCATGCTGCTCGGCGCCGCCACCCGGAGTGCCACGTAGGCCGGCGGCTCTTTCCCACGCAATTGGCTCTGGGTTTGGTGCCACGCCTCCCCTGCCTCACGAGCTTTGAAGGCGCGTTCGTGCCGTACCTGCGTGGTGCGGAAGTGGGCCAAGAGTTCGGACCACTTGACCCCTTCCTTTCGTGCGGCGGCCGTGTAGTTGGTGGCGTACGAGCTGCGCGGGGGAGGCGGATGCGTCCCTAGGCCAGCCACGACCGACAGGCGAGAGCGCAAGGTGGTGAATGCCGAGGATTGCGGAAGCAACATCAGCAGCCCGTACAGACATTTGGACAGGTACGGGTACCGCTCTGGCTCCAGTAACTGCAGGCGGAGATATGTAAAGACGGGGCTTTCAAGCAGCTGGATCAGCTTGTCCACTTGCACCAGAGGGAGACAGAGAGATCAAACTCAGAGGCAAAGATAGCGAGCAGGCTGGAAGCCTGCTCATAAGCCTGTGACAAGAGACACAGACTGAACACGGCGATCGAGTTGTGTGACCAGCTCTTAAAGAGCGCAACAAATAGGTTGAGCGAGTCCCGGTCTTTGCCCCCCTCCAGGACAGTACGCAGACGGCGACGTACGTTGCCCAGCTCGGGTGAGGTGATGAGGATGAAGTTAAGGTTCTGAACCATGTGCGATGCAAATTCCAGATCCTCCTCTCGCTCCAAAATCTCGGCCAATGCCCTCAAGGTGCGTTCGGGATGCAGCTTGACGCACAACTGGCGCACAATTAGGCTGCCCCGGGCATCCAGAAAGTGGCGGTCCGAGATAAAAAGCGACATGAGGTCGGCCATGAACATGCGGAAGTAGCCTTCGTTGATACCACTCGAGACCGATGCCGATGCCGAGGTGTATGACAGCTGTGCCAGAGCCGTAAGTCCGTCTCTACCACATCGTCTGAGGGGTCGCGGAGAGTCTGGAGTAACAGTTCGTACGTCTGCTGGCCATCCACCGTTTC
The DNA here is from genome assembly GCA_003971905.1 of Moniliella sp. 'wahieum'. Lineage (NCBI taxonomy): Eukaryota > Fungi > Basidiomycota > Moniliellomycetes > Moniliellales > Moniliellaceae > Moniliella > Moniliella sp. 'wahieum'. Next base: position 103,929 of record RSEE01000155.1, on the reverse strand, counting down.
GGTAGCCAGGGCCAAAAACTTGGAAGGGCCTTTGCGATGCAGCATCATCAGCCACTCAAGGGCGGTAACTCGTGTCTGGTCATGCCAATTGGAAGGCCGCATCTGCACGAGCGCATCGATGTTTGCCTCCAGTCAAAAAAGTCGGGCGTCGGTTCCTCAGCCTCGACGGGATCAAGAGGGAGAGTCCCAATTGGCGGCGAGTCCAACGACGCGAGTGAAACAGGCTTGTTGGCCGTCGACGAGGACAAGATGCGGGCAGCAGGGCCTGACTTCGACAGCACAGAGTTGCGCGCAGAGGGGCTGGAGGTGCCATTTGGTGAGGAGGATGTGACAATTCAAATGGAGCATTGCTCGGGTTGGGAAGGGCTTGGATCACTTTGAACAGGTTTAGATTGGTTTTGTTGGCCGTCTCGCGGATTGTGGCGTTCGTGTGAGCAATAAGTGGCAGTAGAACGGGGAGCAGTTCAGGGGTGAAAGGTACAACCACATCTTGGGCGATCTCTAAAAAGTCGGAGAGCCACTGGAGGGAAGTGGCGAGGATATCCTCGTCTTAGCAGAAAGGTGTCAGTATGTACTAGCTGGAATGGTCAGGAGGGCACCTACTCTCTTCTCGAGCCAAACCAATTAGGATGCAAACGATTGCCGCATAATCAATGTGCACATCGCGTCCAGGGAACCACTGCTCATTCCATCCGGTTGGGTTTCTGTCGGAAAGTTCATTCTCCGACTCAAGCAGTTCCTCCTCCTCTTCCCTCTTCCTTCTCCTCATCTTGATCGGAGTCATCCTCGCTCCCTTGGCGCATCTTCGTCCACTTGGTTAGTGTCCGCGAAGGGATCGTCCTTATCCATCTTAGCCTCCTGGTCCTTCTCCGTCTTTTCCTTTCCAGCATCATCGGATACCATCTTGGCTTCGGGGTCGGGATCAGTACCTTCCTCTGTTTTCCCCTCTGCTGCATCAACATCCGCCTTGTCATTAACTTGATCCTCTTCCTGTGCCGGGCCATGCTGTGGGGATAAGGGTTCAGTCACCACATCAGAGGGCGGGTCGGTAGGAAGCTCAGCTTTGTCGTTCGTCTCCTTCTCTCGTCTCCTTGTCCTTGTCTTTGTCCTTTCCTTCGTTTTCTCCTTTTCCTTCTCCACGTCCTTCTCCTTCTCGCCCCTTTCTCTTTCCCTTTCTCCTTCTCGTTATGCCCCTTTACTTGTCCCTCTTGGGGCGCGGCCTCCAGTCCCGCCTCAGAAGGGTTCTCGACCGCTGACGCGGGGGAATCCGGCGATTCAGGACGAGTGCGTTTTATACGCGGGATGCGCGAGGGAATGGGCTTTTTCTTGGGGGTCGACGAGAGAGGATAGGAGAGATGCGTCCCGAAGGCTGGAGGGAAGGGGAAGGGGGCGGTGAAGGAGACAGCGCGCTCTTCCTCCCCTTCGATGGATGGGCGAGGGCAAAACGTCTGCGGCGGGCATTGTCCTTGATCTCATCGAGGAAGTTGTCGAGGACATGAGCAGTGGAAGTGCGCAGGTCCTGATTGGCGTCGTCGAGATAGCGGAACAAGCCATCGAGAAAGTCAGAGAGGAAAGAAAAGCTCTAGTTGCGGGATTGAGTCAAGCACGGTGATCCACGAGACGAGAAAGTCCCTGGTAAAGGGAGAGACGGCGTGGATCCGCTCACTGAGGGGGGGACAAAACGGGCGAGCGAGAAGGTCTTGATTGCTTCCAACTCCCGTTCGCGGCCGTCGAGTGCAAGCTCTGCTGCTGTAGTAGGAGCGCCATTTAGTGGTAACGCCGCTTCTGTATAGGCCGGGTCTCCCACTTGTGCACGAGAGACATAATAGGGTGCCGACTCGCAGACAATGTCTTTGAGGAGACGATCGACAAGCTCCGCTCCATTCTTGACGCTGGTCTCAGCGTCAGAGGCGAGCTTGGAGAGGACATCAAAGATCTCGTTGAAGTAAACTAGATCTCACCCTTGCATACCTTGACAATGTTGTAGAAGCTCTCACAGGCAAAGTAGCGGACGCGATTGTCGGGATCGGTGAAACAGGCAAGGATGGGGGGGACAATGAAGTCAAGATAGGGTGCACACTCGGTCCCTAGGGCGATGCTGAGCCCAGCCAAGCCAATCAACCCACCGTTCTTGGCGTTGGAGTTAGTGGAGCTGGTCCCGTATCCGTAGCCGTAACCGTTGTGGTCGTGCTGGCGGGAGTAGCAAGCAGGGCGCAGAGCTGCTCGACAATCTGATCGATGCGACCGCGCTCGCCGCGAGCCAGACACTCGCGCACCTGCCTCTCTAGCACGAGCGTCGCAGCCTTGCGCTTCTCGTACACCCATCCACCAGACCCTTCTGAATGGAGGCGTCCATGAGGGGGGATGAATGGGGCGTAGAGGTAGAGGGTGGTGGGAAGGGGCAGAAGGCGATTGCGGTACGAAACTGCCGCTCCAGCCCCTCTGCGCCGTCGACGATGCGATGACCCTGGCCACGGCCAACGCCATCATGCATCACGCGCCACGCACCACAAATCAACGTTCAGCGTTCGACTCGGTTCTGAACGTTCAACGTTCAACTTGAACGTGCATGTGCAGCGCTGGGTTGGTGCTTCAACATTTCATATGGCGATTTCCTTGTAATGCCATCGGGTGTTGACAGTGAGCACAGTATATATAGTAGGTACCCAGAGGGAGTGTGACGGGTACTAAGTGGCTCGCCCTAAGCAGTCAATTGATGTCAACCTTGACTCCCTACCCCCATCCTCAATCCACCAGACCTCCAGCTCAACCATGGAGGTCTAGTTCAGCCCAAGCATGACACAGGGGCCGGTGGAAGCTATTAATGGTCTGTCAGAGTGAGCCTTCTGTGAGAAGAACTCTCTCAATCTTTGCGACAACCGCACACACCATACAAAAGCAGTAAATTTTAGTGGCCGCTGCCATTCATTGGATTTGGAGGTGTAACAGTAACCCCCCTCTGCTGCCAGTTGTGTGACGCAGAGAAGCAGTACCCCCAGGTCCAGAGTGACCGGAATTTCCTGGGAGAGTTCGGTTAGGTCGGAACCCCCGATGTAACATAACGTATTACTAAACACACCCCCGACGGAGATCATGTTTTCCCTTCTCCCCCCTCCTCCGTTTTAGTCTGGATCCCACATGCACTTTCCTCTCAATCCTGCAGTCCCTTGCCTTCTTTATGGCTGTGTTTTGTGTGGTCTACTAAACTCATCGTACTACACATGATAAATTTATCACTGAAAAATCTTCATCAAGCCAGCTACACATGCTGACGTCGCCTGCCTCTCATTTAACACAGCTCAGTGCATAATGATAACAAGACAAGGTATACTATGACACGTCTCGCGGACATTTTGGCATTGGTTGTGCATGAATGACTCACACATTATGTAGAGGGTACATGGGACAGAGACGTCGTCCAACAATTGTTGGACAGTGGATGCTTGCCTTTCTGCACACACACACTTACTGGTATGCTGTGCATGATATCATTCTAGGAGGAAGGTGGGTATTTCTAACGTTTTTCCCTGTGCTGTGATTAAGATATGGGGGCTTTACAGTACGGAGAGGCACCAGAACGGAGATATAAATACTGTGCGGCATAGTTATGCCCTTTTCTTCTTCTACCACATCTTTCATCCATTAGCAGCATGTCACAGCCACCGCCGTGGTACTGTGACACCTAAGCCATCGTATGTCCATCATGTTTCTTCGCTTACATCGACGGGAGTGCGTGTGCTGTGTGGAGAACTAACAACAAAGAATGGCACCCTCACCATAGATGGTGCTACCAGTGTCGCACCACGGTATCCAGCATGGATGGGACGTGCCCGGATTGCAAAGCGAACGTTAAGGCACTTTCCTAGATGCCCAATATCTCAGTCACAGAAGTGTCGTGGTCCACACAGGCCCTTCTTCTTACTCTTCTATTACCCTTTCCACCTTCGGCTCTTCATCTTTTTAACCCTTCTCGAGAACTTTATGCTGAGCGGAGGGAGGTCGGCATTGTCTCTTTCTCTTTGGCTTTGAATATCACATCTTTTCATCATGCTTTTCTACCCATATATATGGCCATAAACTCTCTCTTTAAGTCACGTACTCATGTAATGCTATGAGCTGTTTCATATATGACCGGGGTGCCTTACAGCCTAGTAGCAAGGCGACCGGAGTGTTGATACTAGGAACAATGCGTAACATATAGTACCATGAAGAAACAATCTTAGATAGTATGGCCGCTGGCCTCGAGGGCGTGGACCGTGCGTGTATAACTGGTCCCGTCCTGCTCAAAATACTTTATCAGTGCTCCCAATGGGCCTGAAGGCACAATCTCTTCAACCCTTCTGGGTTCCCCCTGGACGCCTCAGTGGGTTCGCTTTCGTTCTCGTTGTCAAACTTGGACTTGTACACTCTCACCACCTTCAGAACCAGAGCCGTGTGGGCATTGACCAAGTGATAGACCAGCCCGCCTCGCTGTTGGAAAGCCTTGGAGCACGGGATGTTAAACAGTTCTTCCTCCGTCAATTCGCTCCCGGAAGGAGTAGAGGTACTGGATCGACTGACAGTTTGCAGCGTCGTGGCCTCTGTCGTAACATCCGTGTCTCCCGCTTGGATCCCAGGAGAGCTCATATTGGAGATCGCAGAGTCCCAGGGACAGAAGCTGAGTGCACCGAATTGGATGAGCTTGGGCTCGGCTCGAGAGAGTTGGGGTGTAAGTGCGGGCCAGCTTGGTAAGGACTGAAGGATCGGTCGGTAGTTGCTCCAATTCCAAGATAGCGGTGGCGAGCGCTGTGAGACGCGGGGCGTAGCCTGTGGCAGAGCGTGTAAACGGGCAGGGAAACTTGAACTTCTTCTCGACTTTGCGTTGCTCCAACTTTGCTCGTGCCTTCTCGCGCTCCATAAATGCGAGTAGCAATTCAGGCTTCATGTATGTCCCCTTATCAGCAAGGAAAAGCCATCGGGTGAGAGTGAGAGTTCCAACATGCCGCTTTCGTTGGATGGATCTGAACCTTCCACCTTCCTTCGGGGGCATCTGATGCCTCAGGAACGGTGTGGGCGTGGTCTTCTACCACAGGACTGCGGTCCTCCGGGGTTAATGCCGCATGGCCATGAGTCCCCCTCCCCGCAACTTGGATGTGGTATAGCAGACTTGTCAGACGTGGATAGGCTGCCATACACCCAGGAATGAGCAGCAGAACAATCCATCCATCACAGCCGCCTTCAATCGACGTTCTCCCTCGTGAAATTTTCGTCCCCGCTGTTGCCCGCCACACCACTAGTAGTGCGGGCCAATTCGTCCCGATGTCGCAAACGCTGTTGAGTGCTGGCGGGTAGAGTCAGCCCGCATAAGCCGCTCCCAATTCACAGCCAGGCCTTGGATTCGCTCGGCACGACGACGTGCCTGCAAATTGGCTGCAACTTCTGGGTGGGCATGGGTAATATGCTTCGTCAACTCCGCGCCAGTGGAGTAGGTAGCCAACCCAGGAGAGTCAAGGTTGACCCCACCTCCCTCTCCTGTCATTCCGTAGAACGGGGCCAAAGCTCCAGACGGCCAAACAGTAGAAACGCGGGTTAATGTCTGGGTCTCCGTCTCTCCGGGTTCACGATTTTCCCCCAAGTCACCTTGCAACCAGGAATCCCGCATGCGTATGGTCGCACTAAAGGATCACTGGCTACAGCGGGCTTAGTAGAAGATACATCCCGTTGCCGTTCTTTTCTCTCCCTGCGAGCGGGTGGAACCCGGGCTTTCCACTGCACGCCCCCTTTTGCCCATTCGTGCGCCGAATTTTCTGCGGTGGCTTACGCCCTGGTGTAACCTTTGAGCGTTTGCCCGCCACGGTTGCTGTGCTGGCCAGACCCTCCTCGTCTGGGGAATCATCATCTTGGTTAAACTCTGGCCCGCAGTCGCTCTCGAGGAGGAAAGGTGGATTTGGATGCGAAAGTGTCGGTCATGCCAAGTACCGAAAAGAAGGAAGAGGGCCCACCAAAGGAATATTAGGCTCCCTTCTTTCTGGGAAGGGGGAACCCCTCCCAATTGCCTCTTGGGAGTTATCTGGGTCTTCCGGACCGACAGGCGGGACAGGGTTAGAGGGAACAACTGCTAACCCACCCCAAGGGAAATTGGCCGAATTACCAGTCTGGACTGTGCCGTCAGGGGGGTTTGGTGGATGTGGACCAAAGGGGGATTCTTCAACTCCCGACCAGCAGGTTGACCATATTCCAAGGTAGAACGAGGAAACTGAGTGGGCCCAGCCTGGCTATCCCCCAGAACAGGAACAGGAAAGGGGGGCCATGATGTTCACAGGATTGGACACTGAATGCGCGCCCGTGTCCACAGGGGTAAGCCAATAGACGAGTATTGCCGGGCGGAGGCACTGACATGGTGGCAAACAAGTCGGTAGACAGAGGCAGGCTGGCAGCTTGCGGGACTTGATGAGGCGCATTGGATAGTGTGCGTTGGTCCAACTCCTCCCTCACCCTAGTCAGACACAGACGGAGTGAGGTGACGGTATTGCTCTGGCGAAGATATCCATGGGGAACAGTGGGTTGGCGTACCACTCGGTCTCGAGGCGCGCTTTGTGGCGCGGACCCGTCGTAAACAGGGAACGGGACGGGTGCTGCTGTGGGGGGATTGGCCAGGTGCGTGTTTCTCGACGGCAAAGGAGGACCAGCTTGGATAACGTTGCTCACATTTGGGAGACCAGGCGGGAGTGGCCAGTTAAGCGAGAGACCCGAGAGGCCCTCTGTCTCGCTTCGGATGACCAAAGATGGATTAATGAGATTGTACACATTCCCGTTTTGGGTATGTTGGTACACATTACCAGCCTGGAAATGTTGCAAAGTACCCGGCTCAAACACCCTTGCCGTACCGTCCTGCGCACCATTCCGTGTGGGCGGGACTCCTCGGTCCATGGTCCTTCGGGTACAGGATTGACTTGAGGGCGATCGGAGGGGTATACTGAAGAGCTGGCCTGGGAACGCGCTCCTGGATTCAGATCGGTTTGCTGGCGAAAAGGTTGGGTTGGGCTTGTTGATTGTCCCTCAAAAGGGGGTTGGACCCATTTGAACCTAGGCCATAGGCGTTCAACATACTCCGCGAGGTAGCTGACTCCGTTTTCACTTCAGAAAATTGCGATCGGTATGGCAACGAAGAGGGAGGAAGTGCTGCATTCAACTCCGAGTTGTTGGGTGGCACGCCATTGGACCCATTGGATCCAGGTGGTCTTACCCCCCTGTGACGACTAAATGGTTAGTTTCGAGTTCTTCACAGTGGTTGAAAAAGAGAGGCATACCCAGTAGACGATGTAGCAGTTTGGACAACTTGACGGGTAGGAGCAAAGAGGAGTGTTGGGTGCGGTTAATCGACCTGTCAAGGACAAATTCGATGTCGTGAGTGCGAATGAGTGGAGGAGGTGAAGGGCAAGAAGAGCGAGCAGAACAGATCCGCGGTGTTGGTTTTGAAGAAATATCTCAGTGCGAAGAGAGTGCGCTCATACCCAGCGAAAAGGCCGCACTTTTTGAACATCAGATACACAAAAGCGAACTACTTTCTTTTCCTTAGTTGCGTCTGGAGAGAGACGCTTCTGCACAGGTGCATTAAACAGCATCAAGTAACATGGGGTTCGGTGAAGATTTGAACGATTAACTGCTGGCTGTTGACATGGCTTGAGGCTATGCAGCCACAGCAGAGGGGCGAGCCATGTGTGGCCTCTTATTGTTCAAAAATTGTGGCCACACTTACTCATACCTTGTGAAGGAATCGGGCGTAACGTGCTTGATCACATACGGGAAAGAGGCAGGGTTTCGCCATACGGTCGAGCAGGAAAGGATGGCATGGTGCTAAAGTAGCTTCATTTCCCCAGCGAAGCACGAACGAAGGTAACCAATGTGAAAGGGGCGGTATCAAGTACTGCCAATGGCTGGAAACTATTATTATAGCCAGGAACGAAGACACGTTTTGAGGCCGGTGATCCCATATCACCGCAAAATTAGGGCTAACGACCATCAATGCATCAACGTTCAACCATGGGATCGCGCGGGGCTTTGGCCATGTCTCCATATACTAGGGTCATGTTACGTGTTTCCGGGTCGGAAGGGGGGAGAGAAAAGGGTTCTCTTTGCCTTGTTCGTTTCACGAGAGTGCATCTGCTACATCAGCATTAACCGATCATTAACCCCTGTTTGTTCCCTTTGATAGTGGTGACGATGATGATGTCTACACGCTCACATGCATGGCGGCTGTTGTAGTGGAACGACGAATGAAATGATGCCAGCGTTTTGCTGCTGAAGAAATAATCTCTTCATTGATGCACTTGAGCTCTCTCTTATTACACGTGTGTCCGAGACTTTCTCTTCATCACAGTAAAACAAAGCCCACAAATTGGTATACCAGAGGGCAGGTGTGTTACGGATGTTGTGGCTCGCCATTTGTTGGAAGAGAGAGTGTATGTGGTTGGCGGGTCAAAGGTCACAGAATGTCTCAGAGACGCTGACACATGTTGGTGCCACGGTAGCTGTGGTCGCACACTTCGTTTCCACACAATCGTGGCACCATAGAATGGAACCCGCTGAAGAGTGCGGATCCGAAAGTGGCGCCGGTCTAATACAGAAGACGTGTGTGGGCATGTGTGTATATTACGCTCTTTGACCAAACTCTCTCTATTGCGTGTATTAATATGCAAGCTAAGGCAGCCTTCATATAGTCAGTAGTCAACAATAGCGCAACACCTAGGATGTGTTTGCATTATGACAAACGACAGCCATAAGACTACGTGGCTCGGTTTTTGCCCTTCATGAGGCTTGAAAAGCTTGAAGCTTGAAGCTTGAAGGGAGTAGAATAACAACGCGCCGTGCATGAAATGCACTACGCATGAACGTTTGATGATCGATGAACGTGATGAATTGAGCACGCTTGAAGCTTTTGCTGGGGCATTTTGACGATGCAATGCATGCAAGAAGTACACATCTATCCTCCTTACCGGTTACCCCGCCCCCCTTATTTGCACCTTGAATTCCTATAATGATGGATACCGTGTGTCAAGGAAGCAAGTCATTAAGATCTCACAAGTCCAAGTTTGAGCGCATAAGCGCCAAGCGTCAACGATTTTGAAATTCATCGCTCAGCGGGAAGAGGGGTAGTGTTACGCTGTGGCGTGTCCGTCTGGATTTTGCTTTCCTCCTTCCACACCCTTATAGGAATAGGGTATCATATACCCTGCGCTGTCCCTAGCGTACGAAACCAATGTCGTGTTGTAACCGTGCGGGGATTGGTTGTGATGTAGATGGAAGTCCATTTCATACCGATGCCCAGAAAGTACAGAGCCCTGTACAGCCCCACACGGGGTTAGGCGTTGTTGCACCAATACTCTCACTTACTCAATAAGCGTACTATAACTTTAATCCAGACAAGCTTCAAGCTTCAAAAGCTTCAAGCAGCAGCGCACCTTCAATGCCTTAGGTCCTACATCACACACATCTCACACACATGCCTTCCTTCGGGTCCCCAGGATCTCTCGGTTTCTCTCTGTAACCAATGCGACTATACTTGGAAGTTTGACAGATGCGCGGCGTTGAAGAGAGACATGGCCTCGCCGCCTACTAGAGAGTCTTTCCGCCCCGGCCGTAACGCGCGTATACTGTGGGCTATAAGGGCTGTGAGTTGCCACACACGTGCTGTCCTTATACAACGCCCTATACGCGGCTGCAACTGTTGATACTTTTGGAGAGCGTGTGATATATAATCGTGAGATAGAGCCACAACAACACCATGATTATAATGTACAGAGAAGCTATATATATCCCTGCTTTTTGATCCTCTACAGCACGAGGCCTTCACATATGCTCTCACCTGAGCCGGCCTGAGGACTCAGCTTTTGAGTGTAGAGCCGATGTATCTGCTGATTAATATGAGGGACAGTGTGGTTCCCGGAGCCTACACCATCCTGTTGATTGAGGGTGAGATATGCGGCAAAAAGCACTACGGTACTTTCATATAGCCCGGCAAAACACATTTAGGGGTCGCGGTAATCCGGCGCTTGGAACGTTTGCAGCGGACCTTGTCTCTTCAGCTTATTAGCTTTGCAAGTTCTCATATTGTGTGCTATTAATTACTGCTGAATCTCGTCCTCGTCGTCTCTCCTGCTTCTGTTGGGATCAAATCTCAGGTACCAGTATACGGCAATCTTCTGCACGAGAAGTGATCTAGTGATCGCCCAACCCCACGTCCTGCGTCCAGTGCACACACGATGAGACGCGGGTATAACAGCCCGCTCTGTATCGTGTGTTTTGTGGGGCATCTCCCTCTCTAGGTGACCATACATACAGTTCAGCGGTACCTTTAATGCAAGTCATTCGGCACAGCAACGTCCCAACATATATGGCATCGATACGAGAGCGCAAAACGATTATAATGAGCAGAGAGAGCTGCCGCTGGCGGCTCTTCATGCACCCTGCATCATGGTTTAACTTGGACATGCACACACACACCATCCGCACTGCTTTTGCTTCCCTGAACACTATAGTACGAGGAAGAGAGGAGCAGAGGAGAGTGTCCTGTGGGTCGGAGCATTACATGATTCACACCAACATCCATGGCCCGTTCTTGCCGTGGCCTGGCTACTCTCCTAATTTTAGCCCTACTTGCAGTGTTCAGATACAGTGAGGTGTTTGTCATGATGCATGATCGTTGAACGTCGGACGCTGTCGGGACGTGTAGGTGGGGGGGCACAGGCGTTTTGTGTGTGGTCACAGGCCGGTCACGCGCGGGTCAGTACTCGTACTCTTCTCAGTGGTGATCCGGGCGTGTGTTGGCCACGCAGGCGTTCGATCATATTATGATCGATGATCTTGATGATTGATCCCGTTGCATCTCACTGCTGCCATGGCGGCATTTGAGCTTATGGGTCTCGCCTATATGGCCGATGTGTGGGCTATACGTCCGGAAGGAAGGGACCTAGTGAGAGTGGTCACTATATTCAATGGGAACTCCTGGGTTAATGGGAACCCCTGAACATGTATGCATTATCCGCCATGTCTGTCTCTCCGAGAGGGGTCGCAAAACATGTAACTAGTAACTAGTCAAACTAGTAACTATAAGTAACTTCCGATTCCCACGGAGAATAGAAAGGGTTTCAGATCCAAAGTCCGTCGTTCAGCGTACACGTTCAACCTTCAACGTTCAACGTTCACTGGTGGTTGGAATATCGGAGGCCGCGAGAGTAGGCGTTCCACATCAGTTGGAGTCTCAATGGAGATGGTTCAACGTTCAACATTCACAGCTCCAGGATGTCTATTATCACATTCATTCGGACCCACACGCGCTACCTATCGGGTATGGAAAGGGATGGCGGGCGCCAGAGGGTCCTGACGGTTCCTCTGCTTTCCTAATGTGGTGTGTGTTTGGAACCAACAATACACGTCCGGTATGGCATGTTTAGGCACAGCGCTTCTTCTTGTCCCAGCCTTAAGCTCTGTCGATGATATGGTTAGAGGTGTATAACAAACTAAAAGGTATATAAAAGTGAGAGAGAAGAAGAACGAAGAGCGCGATGAGCGCGTTGAGCGACTGTCTGGTCGCGTTTACTCTCCTTGCCGATATGGTACGAGATAAACTCCATATGTCACGGGCCCCATCAGAACCATTTTCTGATCCGATCTCCGCTGAGGCCGCTGAGAGGCCCGTTTGCTCTATACCCAGCAACTATAGAGCTCGCTCCCAAACCCAACCCAGTCCGATCGTGCCTAGCTAAAAACCATGAGCACGATCACCACAGTCCTATACGTATCCGTGCGACAATATAGTCTTTCGCCTCTTGCCCAAAGGAATCCCGCGTGTGTGGTTATCAGCAAATTGTCGGCATCCTTGTTAGAGGGTAGTGCTAGGGTTCTCCTGCACGGCCCTCAATGGATCTCGGTGACGCTCGCCTAGCCGAGCGGAAGAGTTCCGCTCGCAGGCGGGGCACGCCCTGCTCGCTCCATCTCTCTTCTTTCTCTCCTTTCTCCTTCCCTTTATACGTTGCTTGAAAACTTTGCCTTCACGCCTGCCTGAAAACTTTGCCTTTTCACGCCTTGCCTGAAGGTACGCCTCTGCTTCCTTTCTTGGCCTGTTGCTCCTCACAAAGAGACGTTGCTTGAAGACTTGTGGCTCACCACTTCGCCTTCACGTCTTGTCTGAAGGCTGCTTTGCAGCTGATCCATATATAGGATCGTGAGCGCTCCCAAGTCGCACTCTAGCAATCCTTGCCACATTCATCGCCTTGTGCTCGTTTACCACACGTTTCTCGTTGCGCCAGTGGCAACCCTTCCCTTGCTTCCTTGTTCTCCTTCCTATTACCTCTATTGCGTTTGCTTCCCGCTTAGATCTAATAGCCTGTACCCCTGGTCGGTGGAGATTCTTTCTGCACCCGCCATCTTAGTCCCTCCAGGCCTATCCTGTTCACCACCTTCCCGTTTCCAACCAATTGATTCAGTACAGGCTCTTAAAGTTCCTCCCCGCTCCTCGACCCCGTTCTCCAGCTCCCGTATCTCGCTCGCATAACTTTCGCCTAATTAAGTCGCGTGTGCCTTCCTCTCGTGACACGTCGAAACCAACTCCAGTCCCGCCGCCCGGGTCCCCCTTCCAGCCACACCGCCTTCAGTCCCAGCCCAGCTCTCCCCCTGGGAGTGTTTATCCTCTTCCACTGCCACGTCCCCCGTCCCTGAGCTCCGAAGGCTCCAGACACGTTACTACCGCTCATCAAGCAGGTGCATATGCTGTCTTATACCACCCTTGCAAACAGCCGCCTCTGCTTAGTAGTACTATACGCTGATGGGCCACTCTCCGTCTCTCCCTAGCTCTAGGTTCGGACATGGCACTAATCAGCCCAATGAAGCACCGAAATACCGTGAGTCGACCTTCCGTTCTCTAAGGGATTATTCCTCAAATACCTGTGGGGGAGTCCACTCACGGGGCCCGCCCATGACACCACACACTCACAACACAACTCTGTATACTCAGCGCCGTTATGATGGGGCCTCTATGCCACTAATGTCATATTATTGTCGAGGATGAGCTTCGGCCCGATCAGAGCACTGTATTATAGAGAAGCTCCAATACATATAATCGCCAAAGTATTACTGTTATGCAACATGGTCACTCCGACATTGAAGGTGATGGGACAAAAGGGACAATGATGGGGAGGATGGATGCCATGCCATTCTCTAACCGTAACCATGTGTATAAGCGTACCGCCCCGCCCGGGGCGGATATCAAAATGAGAGAGAAGATGGAAGACAGGAAGGCGGGCGGGGGGGGTGATCAGGAGAGCAGTTGTGTGCGTCAGACATGCAGACTCACCGAATCGAACGTGGCAAAAGGGTCATCCGGCCTGGGTCGGTGATCTGGTACCGAAGGTCGATCCTTTAGCAGCTCCAAGGCAGGTTCTTCCGTAACTGTGGGGTGCAGGGGAGGGTCGAGATGCGAGAGGGAGGTCCACTCTGTTCCGGCAAACCAGGGGTGAGCTTGTACCTCCTCCACCCCCCCTGCCCCAGACGACAGTTCTCCTCCTTGGCGAGGAGATGTTGGACAAATTGCCTCCCAGTCCGTCCGAGGGCGAGCGGAGGCGGGAAGTCCACATCAGAAGTCAGGATCAAATCAAACGTTTCATCTTGGTTGTCACCCAGGAAAGGGCTAAAGGCATAGACCATCTCGTAAACCAGGATGCCTAGGGCCCACCAATCCACAAGGTGGGTATGTCCTTGCCCTCGGATCACTTCCGGGGCAAGGTAGACCTCTGTTCCGACGAGCGAATTTGTGCGGAAGCCCGTTAGGTCGCCTGAAGGAGCACGGATGGACAGATCAAAGTCCGAGAGGAGCAGGTGCCCTTGACGCGTGAGGAGTAAGTTTTCAGGCTTGAGATCCCGGTAGACAATGCCCTTGGAGTGGAGGTACCCGAGGGCGAGGACCACTTCAGCCGCATAGAAACGTGCATCCTTCTCGGCAAGTGTGGGGGGCTCATATCCTCTCAAAGCAGTGAACAACTCACCGCCCTCAGCGAAATCGAGACACAGGAAAAGAAAATCTGGAGACTGGAAAGTGTGGTGCAGCTGGACGATGAATGGGTGGTGAGCTTGGAGGAGGACATGTGCTCGGTGAGGGCCCGTCGGACTTTGTGCCGCCGGCGGAGATCTTTCTTATTGAGCACTTCATGGAGTCAGAACCTGCTTAGGAACGACAGGAGGAATCATGCACTTACCTTTCATGGCATACAGCGAGCCGGAGACTTGTCGCGTACAAGGTATACCCGCCCCACATCCCCCTGTCCTAGTATTCGGATGCGTGTGAAAGTGGGTCGGGGCAACCTCGATGCGATGAGGGCTGATGACACTATGTGTTGGGGACAAGGCTCGGCCAATGTTGTGGAGAGAAGAGCCGTTTGTCCCGATCGCAGGAAGAACCGAGGTCGTAGTGCTCCCCTCGTGTGCGAGCGACACTATCGTCCCACCCACACCGTTGGATAAGGCTGGGGAGGAACTATCCGCCTCTACGCTCATGGGGGCGAGGTGAGAAGAAACACTGGACCTTCGTACTTTCTCTTCTTTCCCATCCACGGGGGGAGAGGAGGAAAAGGGAAGATCCACCGGTCGGGCGAGCGCCGCGATCGGTCCTCATTTGTGTGGGAGGAAGAAGCACTAACTCGCCGCACTCGGGGCTCCGGGGGTGTAATTTTGCCGAACACATGAGCATGGGCGGCACCCGAGAGAGAGGAGGCAGGAGGATTCCTGCGGCCATCTCGGGGATGTCGGCGATCATCGCGATCCTTTTCAAGTTCGATATGAGGCCAAGATAGGTCGCTTCCTTCCGCCCATCACTCAAGCGATGCATGTCACGAATGCTGCGAGTTTTGGACTCATTGCTAGAACGCGGAGGATCCCCTCCTCGAGAGAAAGAGGAAAGTTTCTCCCTCTGATCATGTTGGCCTTTTCTTACTCGAGCCAGGAGAATGTCCCCCATCAAAGAAGAATCCGCCGATACGTCCGCCTTGGATGGCGCATTCATCTTCCCCTTGTGTCCGGATACGCTCCCCGTGACACGGTGCCCCGGCCCCAAATCGGGGCGAACGGACGTTTCGGGTACAGATTCAGGGGGGATGCGCTTATCAACCACTAATTCAGGCCATGAAGGAGCGCACTGCCCCCCTTCATCCTTCTCCTGACCATCGAAAAGGAAGAATGCATCGCCCAGTGTGTCGTGTTGGAGAGAGATGTATCCAAGTTCCTTGCTCCATGGGGCAAGAGCAGGTTCGAAGCTGTGTCCTGTTTCCGAGATAGCTCTGCGCGTGCGCAACCTTCCCTCCTGATCAGAGGCAAAGCCGGTATGCGATGCCGAGGCAGTGTGGCCAACGATGCCCGTCGAACCAGACGAACCAGTCGAACCAACCGAACCAGCCAGATAGGAAGGAAAAGGCACCCCTGACCGATGCGTATCAGTCAGGGTGCTGATAGGGATTGCAGGCTGAAGCTCCTTCCACCCAGGGTCATCCTCATCCATGTGCTGGCAGGGCCAGAGGGGGGGCAGATCGCCTGTGATGTGTTTGGGCGGGCAATGAGGGCGGGCAAGAAGGGGCAGTAGAAGCAGTGAAAGCAGGAGAGACGGATCCGGTCGAGGTAGAGTGGTTCACAGTGAGAGGGCGACTTCCGGCTCGCTCGGTGGGAAACACGTTTGGGACGGAGCGGAAAGGGGCGGGGGGTGCTGCTGGAGACGGAGCCGCGGGATGGGATGGATTGCACGGGGGGTGGGGGGGGCGGGGAGAGGGATGCAGAGGAGGACTTGCGCGACCGGCCGAGTGTAGTGCCTAACGAGAAGATCGACTTCCACCGCGGGCGCTCGTTGGGGTGGGACTTCATGGCGGTGGGAAGGGGAGCTGGGGGAGGGAGAGGAGAGAAGAGGAAGGGCAGAGAGCGGGGCAGGTGGCCGACCCCCCCAGAGGCAGGTGGAGGGCGAGCGGAGAGGGAGGGAGAGGGGGTGGCGTGGAGCGGGGGGAGGATGCTGGGGGTCAGGGGAGGCGATGGAGGCGATGGGTGTCGTCCCCGGGCGAGGCGGAGGTGGATGGGCCCAAGGGAGGCGAGGACTGGCCTCCATGCGCCGCTCGAGGGCGGGAGCGTGTCGAGGTGGAGCCGGGTGGGGCAGCAAGGGCACTGCAGCGCGGAGGGGCGGTGTGATGGTCACGTGTGCATGTGACGTGCATCCCACGCTGGCCGCCTGGAGCGCGCGTGCGCCGGGGCGTGGGCGGGTGAGCACTTGGAGTGCCCCTGCTGCGTGGGACTCGTCACGTGGCGAGTCATAGCCGCAGTCACTAGTCACTCGCGACTATATAGCACTGCTCGCTGCAGCGGCTGTTAGAGATCGCGCCGGCCGCCTCTGCGTGCTGAGGCTAAGAGCGCCGAGCGGCCGAACGCTCCCTGCGTCCCCGCCTGCATGCCATGCGCGCACATCCGCATCACGTGCCCCCCGCATCGCCGTCGACGGGCGAGCCCATTTGAAATTGCAGGCGGCGGAAGAAAAAAAAAAACAGGAGACGGCCAGCGGCGGCCTGCCCCCCCCCGCCCCCTCCGCATGGCGCCAGTGTGCCCGTGCGCTAGGGCTTACGTGAGCGGCGAGGGAATGCTTCAACCCCCGGCCGGCGGGCAGCACAGCGGAAGGCAGCGGCAACGGCGCTGCTGGCACGAAGGCAGCCCGCAAGCTTCCCGCCTTCTTCTCTCCCCCCCCCACCCGCCCCCTGCCCCCCCTGCCTGCGCCCACGCCGCCCCCTGCCGCCCCCATGTCCTCCTCCAGCTCGCTTCAGTTCGGCCCCGAGTGGATGCGCAAAGCGCCCCAGAAGCGCTCCCCGACGTCCGGCATGTCCTTTGCCGCCGCCGCCGCGCCGCCCAGACCCCGCCTTCGCCCGCTTCGACCCCCGCTGCTGCTGCCGCTGCCGCCGCCGCTGCCGCCGCTGCTGCCCTTGCCACCAGCGCACATCCAACCAGCGCGTCCGACCCCAAAATCCCTGCACTCAGCATGTACATGCTCGGGCGCGAGGATTCGTCCGAGGCCGGTGATGCTGCCAGTGGCGCCGAAGCACCCGCCCAAGCGTACCGCCTGAACCAGCCCGCGGCCTCAACGCGCGTGGGAGAGCGTCCCCGCCGCCTCCCGCCGATCCTCCTGCGCGCCCCCGCCCCCGCCTCGGCGAGGACAAGCCGCGGTTCCAAGGCGTACTTGGCGCGCAGATAGGCCGAACTCGTCGAGAGGAGAAAGGTTCGTCTTGGTTGCCCCTCTTATGTTTTTGGACGTGAAATCAGCCATCCTAACCCTCACCCCTCTTCCTACAGCTGACGATCCCATCAACGCACCGTCGTGGCGTTCGTCCCGCTTGGTCAGCCGTTCCCCGGGCTCGCCTGGTGTATCGGGATCGGCCTGGGCAGCGAAGACGAAGCGCGATCGGCTGCCTGGGGAAGGCCCGATGGGTCCAACGCCTGACCACAGCGGTGGATTTGGCCGGCGTGCGAAGCCCTCGCTCTTCCCCCGTGGCAAGGCAGAGAACAAGCCGCCCGACCAGGACGAGATTGACAACACTGTCCTTGCAAGCCTGAACTTGGAGGATGACCCTCCCATGACGCGGGAGGCACCCCCCCCTCTGCTTCCGCTGCTCCCCCGCAGCGCCTGAGTGGAATCCTGCTTCAGCCATGTGGTTTTACCAGGATGATGGGGGCAATCTGCAGGGTCCCTTTGATGCGCTTTCGATGCAGAGTTGGTTCGACCAGATGTTCTTCCAACCCACCTTACTCCTCCGCCGCGCGGAAGAGACGGTGCTGCGTCCGCTGAGTGAGCACATGGAACTGGTTGGGAACAGATCCCAGCCATTCCTTGTGCCGCCGCCCACCAAACCGGTGGCAGCACATGTGCCCATTGGAGGAGGAGGAGGAGGGCCTGAGTATATCCCTCAGGAATCGTGGCCTGGTGCCCAACCCCAACCTCCCTCTGATCCCTTGGCGTCCCTCTTCCCTGCGCCAGTGCATTTCAACCCGTTGCAGAGTCCCTCCCTTTCTCTGGAAGACCGCCTGCGAATGGAACAAGAGTTTATGGCGCGTCAACAACACCAGTTCCAGCAGGTTCTTGGGCCCCAGCATGCCTTTATGGGTCAGCCTTCCTTCCCCCAGCAGCAATGGGGGGCCTGGCCCTCGGTTCCCTCGGTTCCCTCGATCCCCTCGATCCCTTCGGTCCCTCCTGCCCCTTCGGTTCAGCCTGGTTTCCCCCTTGGCCAAGACCTTGGTTTCCCTGTCGACTGGTCTGGTGCAAGCCCATCGGTCCCTGTGCCCAACGCAATGTGGGAGCCTTCGTTCCAATCGCCCTCTACCCCGAATCCTATTGGCACCCCGCGGCGCTCGCATAGCCCGCCTGCCCAAGCTACTGCCCCCACTCCCGCTTTCACCGTCGAACCGGGGCAAGAATCTGCCCCGGTCTCTACTCTTTCCCCCCTGCACCCGGCGCTGCTGCCATCGCAGCCACTCCAATCCCGGCGCCAGAGGCCGCGCCCGAACCTACACTTGCCTCGCCCTCTCCGCCTGCACCCGCTCCCGTGCCTGCTTCCGGAAAGGCGTCCACACCTGCACCTGCTCTGGCTGCTGTTCCGGCTGCTATTCCGGTTCCGGCCCCGGCCCCTGCCCCTGCCCTGCCCCTGCTCCGGCCCCTGCCCCGGCCCAGCCCCGGCCCCAGCCCCCTCTGCGCACATCGTCTCGCCCCCTGCCTCGCCCTCTGTCCCGGTTTCTGCGCCAACTTCTGTGCCAGTTCCGCCCCTGCTGCCCCTGCTGCTGTTCCAGCTTCGAAGCCTGCTGCCGACGCTCCTGTATCTTCGCCCGTGACGGTGTCTGCCGTCACGCCTGCGCCTGCTCCTGCGCCTGCTCCTGTTTCTGCCGCTACGGCCGTGCCCGCGTCCGTCCCCGCTTTGGATGAAAAGGAGCAGGAGGAACAGGAACCTATGCAACCTGTGACGAAACGGGGAAAGAAACAGGCTGAACCTGAGCCTGTGTCGGTGCCGACGAAATCAAGCTACTTGCCAGGCAACTTGTCGATTCTGACCGAGGAGGAGTTCAAACGTGCAACCGGCACGCTTCCCGTTGAGGAAGAGTCTCCCGTGGGGTCTCCATTGGGATCGGTTGCGGCGTCAGCATCGCTGCCGGCCAAGCCGGCGCCCTGGGCCTCGGAGGAGAAACGTACGCCCTCAGGCTTGAGTTTGCGCGAGATCCAAGCTGCTGAACTCAAGGCGGCTGAGGCACGGCGTAAGGCGCCTGCTGGTGTTGCGGTGCGGCTTCGTCCTCAGCAGACTCTGCCGATCCTCAACCGGTCATGGGGCCTGGCTTCGGCTCCGAGTGAGCCTGTGCGCGCGACTACCACAGCTTGGACCACGCCCAACAAGGGCAAGAAACCGACCCTGTCGGAAATTCAGGAGGAGGAAAAGAAAAAGTCCCAGGCCCAGCAGGTGCAGCAGCCTGTCCGCCTTCCTCTTAGCAAGCCCACGACTGTTGCAGCGCCCGCGCCCGCGGCGGGATGGGCCGTGGTCGGAGCCCAGGGGAAGCCTGCCCCTGCAGTGAAGAAGATGCCCCCTGCCCGCGTGCCGATCCCGGCTAAGCCGGTCGTGCGCCGCCCGCTTCGGCTGCGTCGCCCGAGTTCATTGCACACCTGAAGGAGCAGCTGCGTGGTGGCCTGCACAGTGCCCGCCTGGACGACTTATCGAGGTGCTGCTTTCTTTCCCGGTTGATGCTACCCCTGAGACGATGGAGATTATTGCCGAGACGGTGTACGCATCGTCGTCTACGCTCGATGGACGCCGCTTTGCCGCTGACTTCGTTGCGAAGCGTAAGATGGACCTGGCCCAGCCTGTCGCCTCGCCTGCTCCTCAGGGCCCCGCTCAGGGCAAGAAGCAGGCCTACACGGGACCGCCTCTTGGTGCGACCGCTGGTTTGGTGGGGCGCACCGGGCCGGACCATTCGCGCATCCCTGTTGTCCGCCCTTCTGCCGACACATTCGGTGGGTTCAAGGTGGTCAAGGGCAAGGGCGGCAAGAAGAAGTGAACTGCGAACAGCCAGCCTCACTAGTCACTCGTCTCTCGTGCTTAGAGCACTCCAAAAGCCAATTATCATGAGATATCTGCATCAGCCGACCAGACTTTCAATACGCTAGCCTTGTTTCGCCGTAGCACTTGTGGAGCGTCCCACGTCCCCCCTCGCCGACCACAAGGGGAGGTGAAAGTGATGGTAAAGAGACCTCTGTCAGTAGTGGTGAGGTCACCGGTCAACGTCCTACCTGCAGCCAGTATCATAATTCCTTGGAGGGGGTACGTGCGCTGGGTTATGTAATCAGCCCCCGATTGTCACCAGTGGCCTGGCTAGCTCCACTTGAAGCTGTGGAAGCTCGAATTGGCCTTGGTCTTGACTCCACCACCACCTTCGCCATGAACTACATCCGTGCGTCCCCTAATCTCCTCCGCCTCCCACGCCTTCTCTCCCTGCACGCTGACCCTTTGCAGAACTGGAGAAGCTGGGTGAGGGCACGTACGCGACGGTGTACAAGGGCCGTTCCCGGCGGACAGGGGAGATTGTGGCGCTCAAAGAGATCCACTTGGACGCAGAGGAAGGTACACCCTCCACTGCCATTCGCGAGATCAGTCTGATGAAGGAGCTGCGGCACCCCAATATCCTTCGACTCTACGATGTCATCCATACCGAGACCAAGCTGATGCTCGTGTTTGAGTTTATGGATCTCGATTTGAAAAAGTACATGGACCTGCATGGAGATCATGGTGCGCTTGATCCCGCCGTCGTGCGCAACTTTATGTTCCAGCTCTTACGTGGGACTGCATTCTGTCATGAAAACCGCGTGTTGCACCGGACCTCAAACCACAGAATTTGCTGATCAACAAGGCGGGCCAACTCAAGTTGGCTGACTTTGGTCTGGCCCGTGCATTTGGCATCCCTGTCAATACGTTTAGCAATGAGGTGGTCACGCTCTGGTACCGTGCACCCGATGTCTTGCTGGGCTCGCGTACCTACTCCACCTCGATTGACATTTGGTCGGCTGGGTGCATCTTTGCTGAAATGATTACTGGCTACCCGCTCTTCCAAGGACGGGACAACAACGACCAGCTTCAGCACATCTTCAACATCCTCGGCACCCCGGATGAGACTACGATCCGGAGGATGATCCATGATACGGTACGTTGGACATTGGACATTGGTACAAACCCATAAGGTTCTGCGAGCAGAGGATAGACTACTGACGCCGATGCGTGAATACCGGCAGCCGGAGATCCAGAGCTCGCTACGGAACTTTACGAGACACGCGCCCGTGCCGTTTACGCAACTTTTCCGCAAGGCCCATCCACTGGCCATTGATCTACTGGAAAAGCTGCTCAAGTTTGATCCGACCCAGCGGCTGAGCGCGGAAGAGGCTCTCCGCCACCCGTACTTCACCACCTCGGATGCACTTGCTCCTGTGCCCGCTGCCAGCCGGCCACGGAACGAGTGGCAGCCGCCGGCGCGGGGGGCGTAGCAAAGCGGTTGGTACGCATTCCGTTTCCCACATTATTTCGTGCAAGATATGGATCGTTTGGAAGAGGAGCGTTTGTGATCCCACGAGCGTCAGGCAGACAGCTGGTTACTTGAAACATAGCACCGTCCGGACTCTACTGTAGGCCGACTAGTGCTAGTAACTAGTAACTGCTGAACTGGCGCGAGCTTTCCTTGGGCTAGAGCCCAACCAGTCTTCGGGTGCTAATAGTAATCTTGATGAGAGAGGCATGCCAGAGAACACGTATCATAAAGGCCAATGACTGATCACACAGTTGTGTACGGGGCATTACCTATAGGGCTGGTTCGCGCATTCGTTCGACTCGCCTGTCTGGGAGGGGCGAAGAGGGGGCTCAGGCCCGGAGCGGTCAGACAGGCTTTGCGTTTTCTTCAAACGGCACATTATAACCGCCAATGGCACCTTTAATTGCCAAACAGAGACAGAGGGGGTGTAATGTATTAGCCTTGTGGTGCTACAATGTGCCTAGGGAACGCTATGGGCAGCACGAGAGATGGACCATGAACTTCAAGGTGTACAAAAAGGCAGGGCGGTCAGCCACAAGTCCTTCAGCAAGCTGAAGGGAAAGTGACAGGGCAAGTGAAGCTATTCGGATCAAACAGCCTCTCACCTCTCGCCGTCGCCAATCCTCACACTATGCAGGCTTACCGGTCCAAGGCGCGTGCCTTCATGGAGTCCTTCCTCCAAAGGGAACACTCTTTTGGGCGTCCGTCGCTGTCTACGTATGACGATGTGGTGTAGCGCAAGGCCGAGTTTGAGCATCGGTAGGTCTCTCTCTTCATGCTGGTCATGTCGCTCTACCTTTGTTTCCCTTTCTGATCGAATGTTGATAGTACACCCGTATGCCTGCTGGACCCTCACTAATCATCATCACCTGGCAATGTTACAAGGGCAGTGATCGAAAACGACGGTCCGCTCACAGATTATCTGGGCGAATCGTTCCACAAGCGCATAGCGTCTGGGCAGCTTACGGGCATGGACCTCCCTTCCTGGGTTTACAAGCCGAAAGAGTCCAGCACACGAAAACGGTGGGAGAGAAGCGAATCGGATCCCAACAAACAAAGGCGGTCTGAGAACCAGCCAATCTCCTCGAACTGGAGCGGCAAGTGAACATGGCTTATTTGAAGAACCCCAACCCTTCGTATCATCGACCAAGGGGTTGAAATAGGGTTTCTCTAAATCCACAGTGAACAGCTATCTTTCGAGCGTGGGCGGACTCCACCAGTTCCAACACTCCCAGTATGACAGCACGAGGGGGTATCAGGAGTTGGAAGCTTTCTCGAACCCCCTCCGTATGAGCCAGCATACCACGGGCGGCCTCCCCCTGACTGCATCCACACCATCTCCTCCCTTCCCTTGCTCGCCTCCCACATGGTGACGAGAGAGGATTCTCCCCAATCCCCTTAACCGCTCGAGCGCATTGCCTCAATGGGCTGGCCTGGTTACGAGACGGGGTGTGGGGGTTAGGGAGGCCCTGTGAGCGTCAGAGCATAACGCACAGCCTTGAGCGGGTCGTCGGCGGCTCCGATGAGAAGTGATGTCACAGGTGCTCAGAGGCATCGACATTTAACGTATTTAACGTTTAACGTTTGACACTCGGTACTCTGTACTTAGCCAGTACTCGGTTGGATCGATCGAGGGGATCGATGGCGAGAGTCCTCGCGTCCAAAGTGTAAGCGCCGAGCACAGCCGCATTCTGCCGCATTCCGCAGCCACGGTGTATCAAACGCCATTCTAGTCACTGGTCGGTAATTGGTCCCCCACCCGTCGGGGGGCAGGCGATTGCTGTGGTGGAGCGCAGACAGTAGGACGGCGTAGGACGGCGTAGGACGGCGTAGGACGGCGTAGGACGGCGTAGGCCCTGGGTCTTCAAGCTTTAAAAGCTAGCCTATGACGTTGTGGCAGTGCTGTAGAGCACTGCTGTGGCCTGCTGGGGCAGGCGTGGCGAAAAGTCCCAGTCACCTAGTCACCGCCCACATGTCACATGTCGCATGTCACATGTCACACGTTGCTAGTTACTAGTTAGTAGCTTCGCTCCAAGCCGTGGTGTTTCAGGTACGTATCTAATCAAAATCTAATCGCGGCTGCTTCTGACTGCGTCTGAGGATCTGGGACCTCAGACCCTCAGGCCTCAAGCCCTCAGGCTCAGGTGTTCAACGTTCACGTAGACTGAGGTGCCCAGGCAGTGCTGAGCCGGGCTGAGCCGGGCTGAGGCGCGGAGGCGTCAAGCTTCAAGCAAGCTTCAAGTTTCAACCTGAAGCTAATACTCTTCCTTCAACAAGTAACCGGCCTCTTCGGCATGACGCATGCGCGCGGACGGAAACATGTGAGCTTGGCAGCGCGAGCTTTTCCTTGCGCCCAGTCGTTCTAGAAGAGCGCTACCCGAGAACCTCCGTCGCTCGCCATATCATGATAGAGCCCGTTCTTAGCCATCATCCGCAAAGCAGTTCAGCTGGATTGCTCGGCTTGCCATCCGTACGCCCCGTTCCCATATAGGCTACCCTCGGCACCTGGCACGGATACTGTCGGGAGTTACTTTTTATATCGCCGAGTGGTTCCAATCCACCGCAGCCTTGCTGAGCATTTTGGATATATTCCACAGGTTGCATAGGCCAGCACTGATAGAAATGGTTCATGACGAGACGAACAGAAGAGGTGGTTATCCGCTAGGCCGGTCGGACTCTGAGCCAGAGATACCTCCGACAATCTCGGGCGCGTCTACGGTGCCGTACAGCAACAACTCCGCCCTGCCGCGACAAGCCCCGCATTGAAATTGGGCAGCCCGGCTGGCCAGGCTGGCTGGCTGGCCTAGCCGGCCTCTTACCCCACACACTGCTGTCGTGCTTTGGTCGTCGGACTCGCGCGTCGTTAGGCATGGGGGCTGTGTGTACGTCGTTGCAGCCAGATCACCGGCCAGCACTGTGTCATCGGTCAGCGTCAACACACCGCAACGTGAGTCAGGCTTTGGCCAGACCAAGTTAAATAACCTTGGCTGCATTGGCCCTCAGACGCATGCTCCCCCCCCCCCCCCCCTCCCCCCCCTCTCCTCCTCCCAACATGGCTCAACCCCACCCCTTTCTGCTGGAAGACAACCTCATGTCCACCCTCTTCCCCGACATGCCCTTGGAACAGGAGGAACAACTCCAGAGTCCGTCGACACGATTCCTGCCGACTCACAGGCCTGGCCCGTCCTGTCCTCTTCGGCCCTGTCAACATCGATGCCCGCTATGGTGCAGCCACACGCTCTAGAAGGGTTTAGCCCCATAATTACTCCCTTTCTTCTATCTCCGGAGAGTGCCAAGGCGGGGCTGCCTGCACATGCAGCGCTGCTGGGCAGTCCGCTGATGCTCGCAGCTCCCACGTCGCCCACGAATAGCCCTCTTCCCGTTGCGGGCACGAATCTCAACCCACTTTGTTCTGTGTCCCACACGTCCTCCGCATCCCCCTCGTATCCTGTGCCGCTGACAGGGTATAATCACCCAGTTCCAGCAAGTGTGGCGCAGCTGTCGGATGAGCTGGCGGCACTCGATGTTTCGTTTCCGTGGGTCACTGAACCTGTACACGTGGACTCTCAGCTTTTGCTGAATCGCGAGGTTAAGGATGAGGATCCTACCCTGGCAACTTGGGATTTGCTACTCAACTCTACCCTCAGCACGTCCTGCCCGCTCCCTTCCCCCGTCCCCCTCTCTCCGGGGATGGGGGAGGGCACTCCAAGCCTCCCTGCCGTTGGCTCTCCTCTTCTGGGATTTACACCTAAAGAGACGCCTCTATCTGTACTCTCTACTCCGACCTCGGCATCGCCCGTACTTAACAGGCCTTCTGTCCAGCGCAAGACTTCTCTCAAGCAGAGCAACAGCACCCGTCTGCAGCGAACCAGGTCGGCCCCGTACAAAACTCGGGACCGGCTCTACCAATGCCCTGACTGCCACTGGGGGTTTGAGCGAGTGTCTAACCTACACCAGCACATGCAGGTGCACAACCCCGAACGGGAGCGACCTTGGCAGTGTCCCATTCCTTGGTGCAGGCATGCATTTGCTCGGCGGCACGATGCGCAGCGACACTGTCTCTCGCGGCACGTAAAGCGCGAGCTTCTCCAGCAACAGCATCTGGACCTCATCCTGGCTATGTTTCCCAACCTGTCTCCCTGACTCGGCTGGGTTGCACACGCTTTCCCCCCCATCAGAATTTGTCGATGGGCGCGCGCTGGGACCGGCCCCAAGGTACCTTTTCTCGTTTCCTTCTCGCCTATTATGTACCACCACGCTTTCCAGCCCCCGCTGACTGGGCCCACGGTTTATCACGAGGAGCAGCTCGGGCTCATCACATACTACTTGCCCGTGTATTCGCCCTTGATGTTTCCCCCCCCTGTTCCAACTCTATGCCACAATGGTATATGCATACCCCAGCACCACACCCCCAAACTCGAGTCAACGATTCATCTCTCTTACGTGCATGTTGTTTCCCACGCCTGTTGGCATGGCCGACAATTGATGTCTCTTGTGTCCTCCATTTCCCAACCCCTTCGCCTGCTCGAATGAGGCGTCCCACAAGTACCCGGGCTCGACCAGAAAGAGGATCGCGGCATCGAATGTCGCCGTGGGCGTAATACAAAAGTTGCTAGGATATATCTGCGCCAGTACACAGCAGATGCAATTTCGTAAGAGAGCTTGAGCTTGAAAGTAGCCCGAATCGTTTGAAATGTTGTCATCTGCGCATTACGTCACCGCGGGGTGCGCGGCAGTCGGGCAAGAGCGTCAGCGTCAGCAGAGCGGAGCGCCGTGGCACCCACACGTCACGCCGCCACCACCCCTACCCTCACCACCACACGCCCATCATGTCTAGTGCCGAAGAGATGCTGGTATGGGGGACAAGAAGGTCAAGTCGTCCACCGGATGGTTCAGCAACAAGCAGTCCAGCCTGGAGGATGCCGCTGAACTGTACAAGGCGGCTGGGAACAAGTTTCGGCTGGACAAGCGGTACGAGGAGAGCGGACACGCTTTCATGAAGGCCGCCGAAACGGAGGGAGGAGTGGCCAGCCAGAGTTTGCCAGCACGACTTACTGGGAGGCCAGCAAGGTTTTTAAACTGGTCCGTCCCGAACTTGCGGTGGCCGCGCTGGACAAGACTGTGTCCCTCTTGCTCGCCAAAGGCAAGTTCCGCCAAGCGGCCGATCGTCAAAAGGCGATCGCTGAGCTGCTCAAGAACGAGGCCCAGGACCCGGAGAAGGCTCTGGCTGCATACCTTCAAGCGTCGGACTGGTACCTTCAAGAAGGCGCAAAGGCGTATGTGCTCCCCCCTTCCTGCCCACTGTGAGAGTATGTGCTGATATGATGTGGCAGCACGGCCTCAGGCTGTCTGCGCGAAGCAGGGCAGCTCGCTGCCGAGACTGGACAGTATCCCAAGCGGTCGAGCAATGGGAGAAGGTGGCAAGCATGAGTCTCGAGTCCAATCTGACGCGCTACAGTGTCAAGGACTATTACTTGAATGCGGGTCTGTGCTACCTTGCCATTCCCGACTTTGTTGCCTGCGGACGCGCGATGGAGTTTTACGCCCAGCAAGACCCGGCGTTCCCCCCTACTATGGAAGGCAGATTCCTGAATTCGGTCCTCGAGGCTGCCGAGGCCGGTGACCTGGAAAACTTTGATGCGATCGTTCAGGACTTTGATCGCACCAAGCGCTTTGCCGGGTGGCAGACCAACCTGCTGATTGAGATCCGCAAGGGTCTGCAGCAGGAGCCAGACTTGTCTTGATTTCATTCTCTACCGTGCTCTCCTACGTTTAGCTCGCTCGGTTCGGTTGCGTCATATAGTCCCTTTGCTTGCGTTCATAGCCGGTTAGGTCAACAGCACTGTCTATTCGTCCGAGTCTGATGCCAGCGCACGCCGGAACGCGCGACGTTTGCGGACCACCTCGGGTGTTTCGGGGTTCTCAACGTGCGGCGTACGGCGCTTGCGTGGGGTCATCGACCCTGCCTCGCTGTCCGAGCCATCCCCGGCTCGACTTGGAAGGCCAGCATCCTTGCTCCCCGTCCTCGGCCTCAGATCCAGCCTCCGAGCCGGCATCAGGACCCACCCCGACCCCAATGTCGGCCAGCTCAGACTGGAATTCACGCTGTGCCTTGATTTTCTGCGCCTTGTCTTTGCTCAGTCTCCCCGTCTGGTCTCGCAGTCAGAACTTGTCCCCAGTCCGTTTGCACAACCCAAAAGAGGGGGGAGGGACATACCATACCAAGCTCAGCCAGCAAATCTTTGAGAACCTTGACCTGTTTGCGGAGGACCATCTCGTCTGGTTTCTCTCCCTTGGGCGCGCCTGCGCCCCGGTCTCCAAAGTACGTTTGCCAGCGTTTGCGCACGCCACAAGCCAAGACATAGCTTTTGAGTCGTGCCACTTCCGCCTCTGTACCCTTACTATCCCCCTTGCCCTTAGCCTTGCGTGACGTCGTCCCCTCCTTACTCTTGGACTTTGGGTTCTTGCCCCGCCGAGCCCGCTTCACTTCTTTCTCCTCGGGTTCCGAATCCAGCTCCGACTCGGACGCAGATTCATCCTTAGCGATAGGAACGGCGGGCACATCCTCTTTCTCCGGTTCGGATTCTTCCTCCTCGGCACTGGGTCGGGTGGGAACAGGCGATGTGCTTGTCGGCCGATCGTCTGGAGCACTCGTATTCCCATCCTCTTCTTGACTCGCAGGCACTTGCTCCGGCTCGCTTTCGCCAACAGGCCCGTCTCCTTCCGCTGGGGGCTGCAGCGCTTGCTCCACGATGCGCGTGGTGGTGGCGCGGACAAACTCTTTAATGTGAGGATCCTTGAGCACCGCGGGCTCCAGATCCAGCCGCTCGACCAGCTGGCGCTTCACGTCGCGCAAACTAAAATGCTCCAGCACTGGGTCGTCAATGCAGGCGGCGCGAATGATGGCCTCAATCTCGCGGGCCAGCGCAGCATCGGTAGGGTGGGCTGACATTGTGCCCAGGGTGGTGTGTGGCAGGGCGGAGTGTGGTGGGTAAAGGGGGCTGGGCGAGGTAAGCTGGACAGTAGCGAGGTTGCAACAGTAGTGGGGGCAGGTGGTGGCTCGCACTACGTCGGACCACAGCTGTTTCGGAGACGAGGAATGGCGGCGATTGAAACGCGTCGCGTTTTCTAGCAGCAGCAGCAGGGCAGTCTGTCTGTCCCCCCTCTCTTTTGGGAATTAAAAAGGCTGGCGCGTTTATTTTGCCAATTGGATCATGCGCCCTTGGGGGTGAGATCTGAGAGGCAGCTGACGCACCCTACTGCCTTACAACCCCAAGTACCAGGGACGCACTCAGAAGCCACTCTTCCTTCGCGTCCTGAGCCTGATGACGCGAGGGTACTATACCACCACATTGCCCCCAGTTTTGAGCACCAGTAGAGAAAAAAGCTGTTCGCTACTGAAGAGTCTCATTTTTGTGGAGATTGATGGTTCATCACCCACATGTCTACCACACTCATTCTTACTATCCACTCGAGCTCCACCTGGCTTGGAAGGGAATGGTTCGAGCTAGATGACTCTGATGTGTTGACGGCGCCGTTGGGCTTCTATAGCAGCACAAACCCCGGTGAATGAGCGAGCTCACTGTGGTATAGGCACGTTGTTTCTTCATCTTCGCCTCTGTCTTCTATTCGAATGCAAGAGTAAGGAACAGGGAAGCAGGCCTGATGCACGTTCATAGAATGAGGGGATAAAGGTGGGGAACCCGACTGTTCTCGCCTCTCGTCCCTCCTCCCATTCGCTCGATAGACCCCACGCATAACCGTAGTGCAAGGTAAATTGAATATTGCGCACACTAGCCAGCTGCGAACCCAATGGAGACAGCCGTGGTTCCGCTGGTTCCGCTCAATTTTATGTTGCACCGACACCCATCCTTTGGTCTGTCCTGGCCAGCTCCATCCCTTTCATCCCATCCCTTGGTCTTCTGCCTGCACACGCTCTGGCCACTTCCTTTCCCCTGCTGCGCCTCGAGCCATGTCACTGCCCACCGTCCGATCGCTCCCCAGCCCAACAGACTTGTTAGGGCTCTATCGCAATTTCTTCCTCCTCCCGCAGGACGGGAAAGTGGAGGCGTCCGAAGAGGGTGTCGTCCTCATTCTCCCCCCCCTACCGAAGGCACACTTGGCCCAGGCGCCTACGACCGCTGGACCGCCTCGCGCACGCACGCTATTGCCGACGTGGACACCCTTCTCTCTCGCGGACAGTGCCCCTTTGCCCTGGAAGCCACATCGGGACTGACGAGTGCACTTCTGCTTGATGCCGCCGTTTGCACGCCTGCAGAGGTGCGATCTACTCTCCTTACCGCTTCTTCCTCTGCCCCCTTGGCAGCGCCAGAGCCAAGACCGGAATTGAGGGAGGAGATGAGTGTGCGGATGGCCTATGCGATGGCTGTGGTGCGTTTCGTGAATGGGTGGTGGACGAGTTCCAAACTTCCCTCTATGCGTCGTCCATTGCCGTTTTGGCGTCCAAGGCCGGGCTGCCGCTCTGGCTTGTCCAGGTTCGTCATTCGGCCGCCCATCAAAATTGCCCTCCGCTGACTGTGCTGCGCGAGGCAGCAGTAGAGGTATGTCGCTCCCCTTTGGTTCTCAATATCGGTATCATAGCATTCTGACCTCATACCCCCTAGTCCCTCCGCTGGCTGCACAACACGTACTGGCTGCCCACCTTTCGCTGGGCTCAGACCCAACCACCGAGCGGGAGTATTCCCCTTGCTCCACTTCATGTGTTGGGAGAGATGCACGCCCGTGCAGGCTTGCTGGCAGCCCAAGACGCCCACCCTTCCGGCGCGGGACCGGGGTTGCCCCCTGCTCTTCCCCGCGGCTGGTCGGCCCCACTTTTCTTCGCCCCTGCTCCGCTTGGCGTCTGTTTTACCCGACCGGAATGACAGTATCTTCCTACAGGGGTGGATGTGGTAGATCGCGTCGTAGCCTAGGCGTGGGCTCCTCCACTTCCGAGGGGGAGGGGGGCATAGCTGCGTGTTCAGGGGCCTCGGACTTGCGGCGTTCGACCTCGGCGAGGTAAATATTGGCGTCGTTCATACGATGCGCCTCTTCGTTCTTGGCATCGAGCCATCTTTGGAGGAGCTGCGCATTGTCCCGGCTCAGCTCATCGTTGCGCGTTTCGACCTGGCCGAGCTCGAGACTGAGTGTGTTGAGTTCATCCTGCAGCATCTCCACCGTCGCATCCTTCTCACGCAACGCATCGCGCTGATCTTTGCTCTGCCGCTGCAGCCGGCCGCGCTCTTCCGTTAACACACGCACTTGGCCCTCTAACCCCTTGGCTTCCTCCTCCTGCGTACGCAACGTCTCGTTCAACTCGAGCAGCCGCTGTGCATTGAGCGACTGGGTCTTATACTGGGCTCCGAGCTCGTCGCGCACCGTGCCCAGCTGGGCCTCCAATGACTTGACATAGGCTTCTTGCACCGCATTGCCGCCCTGACCTCCGCCGGCCGAGGCAGCAAGAGAGAGGTGTTGCGGTCCTTGAGCGCGGCCGCGTGGGCGGCCAGCGCCTGGTACCGCCCAATAAATTCGTCGTATGCACGCTCCTGCGCATCGCGCGCCACAACACGTATCCGGAGCGTCTCTTGCCACGGAAGAAGCGGAACGCTGCTCAGCGCACTGGTCGCGGGTACATACCCACCGTACACTGCGGGGTGTGCCATGCTCGGCTGGAGGGGGAGGGGGTGAGCGACTGCTGTGCCACGGGGGGGGAGGGGGGGACGTACGATGGTGCACGTAGATGATCCGCAGGGGGCGCAGTGCTGGCCCTTGCCGAGCGCGCGGGAGGGCAGGTGGCAGGTGGGGGCGACAGGCGGGGCGGCGGGCGTGGTGGTTACGCCGGCCAGGCCCAATCGCCCAATGCAATCAGCTCCTGCCGCTGGGCGGAGCGCCAACCCTAGTGCTCTGCGCCCCAGCTGCGCGGGTGCCAGCCGAGCGGAACCAGCGGAATAGGGGGCGGGGGCGCAGCCACGCGCTGGCCCTGCTGCTCGCCCGTGGCTGCGGGGACGGCGGTGGATGGGCACCGCATGCGCGGGGCCACGCAGCGCCACCCGCAGCTGGTGACCGTCGCGGGGCACACGACGCTGGCGACGCAAATGCAGCAAGCGTCCTGTCGCCCCATCCACAGCAGCCGACACTCGACGCTCGACGCTCGACACTCGACACTCGACACGCGACCCTCGACACGGCTGTAGCCGTCTTAATTGGGCTGCCTTGGCCGCAGCCAGTCACGCGCCACGAGGCAGCTGACCTCAGCACTCGTCTTTCGCTTAGAAATGGCACGAGGCAGGGCAGGAGCGTGCTGGCGGCGGAACCAGCGCGCAGACTGGTGCAGTGCGCTCCGGGGCGGGCGGCTTAGGCCAGTGGTGGCCTTGGGTTAGCTAGCTTTCTTCGGACGCTGGGATAGGCGGCCTCGGTTGGCCAACCCAAGCTGGCTGTGCGTTTGGCTGCTCAGCTGCGTCCTCTCCCTCGCCCCCTCCTCGCCCTCCCCCCCCGACATGCTCCTGCGCGCCCCCCTCGCGCCCCTGCGTGCGGCCACACGCGCCTTCTCCACCGCCTCGTCCGGCCTGGTGCCCCTGGCCAGCCTCAACGATGGGGCCGCTGCCAGTGTCACCGTCGCCATCAAGGCTGGCCCGCGCTACGCCCCTCCCGGTGCCGCGGCCGCACTCAAGCACTGGCTCTTCCAGGCCAACGACGCCCGCTCCGCTCTCTCTACCATCCGCGAGGCCGAGCTGCGTGGCGGTGTGCTCAGCACGTCCATCACCAAGGACGCCGTTCTGCTTCATGCCGGTTTCCTGCCCGAAGACCGGGACTTTTTCCTGGCGCTGCTCGGCGACGCACTTTCGAGCCCCAAGCTCTACTCGTGGGAGTTCACCGAGCACGTCTTGCCCGCTCTCGTAGCTGAGGCCGAGGCCGCACAGCACGACGCTCCCCTAGCCGCATTGGAAGCGTTGACGGCAACTGCGTACCATGGCAAGGGCCCCGGTGCTTCGCTGTTTGCTTCCCCCGCCTCCCCTATTTCTGCTGACTCGGCTGCCGAGTACATCCGCGCGTCCCTAACCGCCGACAATGTATCTGTTGCCGCGGCGGGTCTCGAGGTGAACGAGCTTGCCGAGCTGGTGGGTGCCAACTTCCACTTGGCCCAGGGGAGCAAAGTAACCCCGCCCGAGGCGACGTACTTTGGTGGGGAGGCCCGGATCCCTTTGCCTCGCATGGCCCGCAGGAGTTCCTCTTGGCGTTTGATGCAGGCAAGCTGGCTGGCACGCCGAACTGGCAGTCCTGGGCCACCTTCCTGGGTGGCAAGACCCACATCAAGTGGTCCAAGGGCCAGTCGCTGTTGAGCAAAGTGGCCGACGAGGTGGCGGGGGCCAAGGCGACGCCGTTGAACTTGTCGTTTGAGAAGGCGGGTCTGTTTGGTGTGCGGGTGCCACGCCCGATGCGACCTCGGCGCCGATTGCGGCGCAACTGGCGTACAATGCGCTCAGGATCTGGCCCAGACTGCGCCAGAGGACAAGGTCAAGGTGGCCGTCGCACAGGCCAAGTTTGCCCTGGCCTCTCACTTTGAGGGCCATGGCGCATCCGAGTTTGCCGCACCCACTGGCGACAGGAGGCGACGTGACGGCGCTGGATGCGCACTTGGCTGCGCTCGAGGTGTCGCCTTCGGCCGTGTCAAGTGCAGCGCGACGCTGTTGAGCTCCAAACCTACCTCGGCGGCGGTGGGCGATGTGTACAAGCTTCCATACGCCGCGGACCTGCAGTAACCAAAACGCCCTCATGCCTTCCCGGCCTCATCCCAATCAATGACATGCGACCACGCCCCAGCTGCCAGTGCGGCGTGCCGTAGCCTGTCGGACGTGTCTATATCACGCCCATGTCTGCCCAATGCGCAGGCAGCTGATATAATCGCCGAGGTAATGGTGGGGAGGAGGGGCACTGAGAGATCTACGCTGGTCCACCACGTGTTGGATGACGCTGACGGCTGCTGTTGCCTAATCACCTGCATTGTGAGTGTACTGCTTGAAGCTTGAAGCTCGCGTCCGCACGCTGATTGGGCTTTGTGCATCAAATAGTCGGGGCTGCGCACCCGTAACCGGACCGGGCTCAGGATGGCGACCCAGCCTGAGCGCCTGCAACAGAGCTTGATGCGTGGGTGGGCCAATGCGTGTCGGGATGAAGCACCATCCTCTCCGCACTGCGGCCTAGACGGGCGCCCCCGCCCCCACCGCCGTGCCTTGACAGAGCGTGGGGATGGGCAGGGCCGAACTACATGGATGGAAAGGGGAAAGCGTGGCTAAGGGGAATACATTGGTCAACAGGACAGAAGGAAGCGAACTTCGGCAGACTGGATCCAACCCCTCCCGCTCTTGCACAAGAGCAGTCCAGTCATATTTCGATCATCACAGGGGCCATAAGGTTAGAATAGCCATAAAGCTGACAAGGGGGACGCGCATCTGGCAAGATACCGTTAGGATGCTAGGATGCTTCCAACGCGTCGGGCGGCAAACTGGTAGTAGGAATACCAGTGGGGATGGGAGGCGTCGGGGGAGAGCATCTTGGTTGGGGCAGAGAAGTTGTTGGCGGGGGTCCAGGAGAGCGGTAACAACCAAGCGGCCCAATCGGGTTTTTTCCGCACCAGCGTACCGAGGGGATGGATTCGACGCCCTTGGATGCCTGGAGGGCGAGCGCGACCCGGCTCCAGAGGTGCGAGTCTGGCAAGCCCGAGAGATGCGTCCACGAAGCGCGCAGATCCTTACAGCGGTTGAAGCTCGCCACGGTGGCTAGAGGACCCAGCCTTGGGCATCCATACAGGTGCGCAGGAACGTGTCGCCCTTGAGGTTGGAGAGGAAAAGTAAAATTCGATCTGGGATACGAGTTGGCGCAACGTCGACTCGGCCTCCGCGGACGTTGAGGGCGATGCAGAGGGAGGGGAGAAGGCCAGGAGACCAGCTTGCTTGGCCTGTTCTATCGAGATAGGGATCAGCGTTGTCTCGCCCGTCTCGGTCATTGTCGGCAGATAAAGCACGGCGCATCGCCGTAACCCAGTGTTGCAAAACGCATTCGGAAGTAGCATATAAGGGAGAAGTGCATGAGCCTGGGCCTGGACCTGCGCTTGAGCTTGGGCCTGGGCCTGGGCCTGGGCCAGAGCTAGAGCCTGGTTGGCCTGGGCCTGGACTTGACCTGGAATATGAGCCGGAGTTGTCGTAGAGGCGGAAGATTGAGATGGAAGTGAAGGTGTGGTCCCAGCCAACCGGAGACCTTCTTCGACCGTCTTCGCTGGCATGTCCTTTGTCAAGACAGACGGATCGTCGCTACCGTAATGGGAAGCATAGTCCATGTCATAGCATGGAATGGGGTAAAAGTAGGGAAGCGACAAGGACGCAGCCGAATAGGGGTAATTTAAGTTCTTTTTCGACGAGCGTGGGGGATTGTGTCCCAACCCTCTCCCCCTCGTGTTGCGATACCTGCCTCGCCCGTGGCCTCTTCGGGGCGGATCCATTTCCGGGGCAGAGATGGAGACGGGCTTGGCCTTGGCTTTAGTCAGATCCCCGGGCCCAACTCTGGCACTCGCAGAGGATCCTCTTGGGCCGGAAGCTGGGTAGGCGTTGAGGCGCTATCCTCAGCAGCGGGGTATTGGTGGGACTCAGGGGGAACAGTTCCGGCTCCAAGTCGCCGAGAGAGGGCATATTGACCCCTCCATTTAAGAGACGGATGTTGCGGAGCCACGCATACTCTTCCCCATCTGCGTGAGGCTGAGGGTGCCCGCTTCTCAGCACGACGGACAAAGCCCCGTTGCGGGCTGGTGGAAGAGGTTGCATTCCGAGCCTGACTTTCGCTCTGCGTCTTGGGCGTCTCATTTTCCTTGTCTTTGCCACGTTCGGGGGCTGATTTCGGATTCATCGTCGCCCGCCCTGGTCTCAGACACGCGGACCTTGTCATTCTTTTCGACGTCCTTGCGCTCTTGTTCTTTGGCCTCGGCTTGCCTCCGCTCATCGGCTTGCTGCTTGCGTACCTCCCACACATTCACAGGGGGATTTAGACCGCGGGGGGAGGGGGGATGTGGCTGCGCCAGCGCATTGCCTTGCCCCTGTGGCGGAGGTGCCATTGGCGGAGGTACCATTGGTGCGCCACGCGGGCACACAAGGCGTACCTGCGCCCTCCACGTACGAGCTGGACATAGGAGGGGGATCTACCGGCGCAGGTACGGGCGCAGATTGTGGGTCCTGGTGAGTAGAGGGGAGGGTGGATCTAGAAGCCTTGTTTCCCGGCGGACTAATCAAGGTCGGGGTGGAGGAAGTGCGGGAAGGCGAAGAACGATGGGCCTGGGAGTAGGAGACGCTCGCTGCCCATGAGGCAGCGCGGTCGATGGCGCGAGACTGGGAGGGGAGGTACTGAGACCAAAGCTGGGAATTCCTCTTGGGATGGCGTTAGGGCCGCGTTGGGAGGGAGGAGCGGGACTGCGTTCAGGAGTGGTCGGGGCGTCAGGGGCGGCGTGTTTTCCGTGACGGCAGGCGCTGCGGTAGGAGGGGAGCTGGGGCTGGAGCTGGGTGCTAGAGCGGTGCTGGTGCTGGTGCTGTGTTGGTGGTGGAGCTGGCGGCGCGAGTACTGGTGCTGGTGCTGGTGCTGCGGCTGGCACTGGCACTGGGCGCAGCGCGGCGAATGCTGGCGAAAGAGTGGGGCTTGCCCGTGGCGCTGTCCATGCGGTGGTCATGGTGGCCAGGAGACGCGGCGAGGCGGGGGCAAACGCGGGGGCAAACGCGGGGGCAGCCGGTGGGGGAGGGGGGAACGCTTAGTAGCCAGACGCTGAGGTGGGCGTCCCAGTCGCCCTGCACCACCCGCCCCGCCAGCACCACAGCGCACCAGCCGTGTCCCACGCGGAGGAACACCGGCCGCAACCCTAGCCCTCGCTTCCCGCTCCCAGCCGCACGGGAAATCGGACCGATTGGTCAGTAGTCAAGTACTTACTGATTATCGATTGCCGATTACATGTTACACCGATTGGCCGCACGGCGCCCGTCTGGCTGTCCGTCGCGCCCCGCCCCCCCCGCCACGCGCCGCGCCGCGTCGGCACGGGTGCACGCTTGTTTCCAGCGTGGAGCTTCGTTCAAGCCGCCCGGCACAGCCAGAGCAGTGGCGCCAGCACGGCCATGTGCTCTGGCTGTGCTCTGGCAGACTCTGGCCAGCAGCTGGGCTACTCAAACCATATGCAGCCCGCCAAAGGTAGACAGACGACAACAGACATAATGGGCGTGGAGCAGAGATAATCACATGAGTCCGGTTCTCAGCCTGATGAGAACGGTAGCAGATGAACGGCAGCTGTCTTTGCCTGCTCCTGCTCCGTCCCCTTCCTACACTTGCCGTGCATCAACATGTGGTGACCAAATCTACATTGAGGCCATGTATAGCGATAGAATGACAAGGGTCGTAATCTTACGTTAGTTGAAAACACAATAGCAACCGGCGATGAAAAACAATATATGGGCTCTCCACTGCAGACTATACGACGACAAAACTTACTATAGGTATCCCTCTTGGTCTTCTTTCCGCCTTGGGGGGCACAACCGCACCCTCGACTACCATACCGGAGTTATTGGTTCGGTTCAGCAGCGTTGCAGCAACACGATCCGAAAGCGGAAGTGCATGTGTTGAGTACCGCGAGTGTCGGTGTGTGGCGCTGTGGACTTGACACTATAACAACACTCTAGCTGGTGTCGTGAGTATGAGACCAGACGATGCTATTGAGGGGAGCGAAGAGGCTGGGCGGGTCACGACAAGAAAACAGGAAAGGGAGGCCGCGCCCGCGCGCGGGCTTCCTGCTGCGCCACAGTCCGTCATAAAACATTGGTCGAACATTTCTGCTAGTCTAGCCTCTTTTGTACGCGGCATTCGCGTGCAGTTCCTCCCTTTTGAACTCTCTATCCTTCCTCACTCCGCTGGCCTAAGGCAGCCTGAGGCCCTTGACCACCTTCACCATTCTACTGGCTGCATCCTTTTCTGGGGCACCTACCGGTCATTATCGACATGCAGCTGAGCGTTGTCAACAAGTGGATACAGAAGCAAAATTCATGCGTTTCAAATGTACCGTGGCGATGGGTCAGAGCAACCTAGCCAACGGCTGCTCTGAACGGTCTGCCCGGAGGCAAGACGTGCCCGTCCTTTCGTTTGGCCCCACTTTCCCGGTCATTCCCCCGATAGGAGCATAGGGGAAGACTTCTACTGGGGCCATCAAGAGCCGCTTCTTCAATCCCCAAACGGAACCGCACCAGCGCCGACACGGTTCTTCTCTTCCGACGGCCGCAGGTCCCTACCCGCAGCATCACCAATGCGCTTCAACCCAATGCTCATTGGGGGGTCTGAAGGTGAAGCTCCACCAAAGGGGAATACTGCACGATCCCGTCCCTTGTTCAGACTTGGCTGACACCTTGACGTTGGATAATGTGGATTGATGTGGATTGATGTGGCTGGTGTCTGGTAGGTGGTGGTGACGAACAGGCGATGCGAAGCACGTCCTGGCAAAGAGGGTCAGTTTTGGCCCTGGTGGAGGCAGTCGGTACAAGCCTGTTTGTGGACAGGCGGAAGCGGGGCTGCACACTGGCTGTTCCGCTAGCCATAATAAATTCCTTCAATCCAGGCACCACTTTCCCAGAGTGCTACTCGGGAGGCCCATGAGCAGCACCTCTCTCACAACAGCGACGACAGACAATATGCTAGGACGCGGGACGACTGTACGTCGTGTGTACCTGACAACAGATGATGCATGATGTGTTTTCATCGATTTCATCCATGATCGGATCAAATGTCGTCAAAACGTTAATGAGGAGGCCGAATGGCCTCAACATCCTGAACTTGCAATATGCTCAGAACGTTACTATTGTCCCCTCCTTCAGTCCTTGCCCGACCAGGCAACAGACTGTGAGCTCTATAAATCGTTTGACGCTATGCACCGCTGTGCGGCCCTCTGGGGGGGGGGGGGGGCAGAGAGGTGATGTGATCGTAGGCCCACATGGATCGCTAGTACTCACAAGTGTGGGCATGTTGACGATGGATGTGGCTTCCATGCCCGAGTATCGGGTTTACATGTTACCGGTACCGACTACCGGTCCCGCTGATCTAACCTGCTTCAGACCACCCATCGCACGCGGGGGGGCTATTGCAAGAGGCCGTTCGCATCACACACGACGGCTGGAGAGGCACGAAATTATGCCGAGACGGCCAAGGAGTGGAAGGATTTTCAACGCTTGCAGGATTCACTCCCCCCGTGCCTGCCCCGTTTGTCGGCTGCAATTATAATAATGTGTGACGCGTGGCGATTCTCCCGCATTCCCTTGGTGGTGCTTCTCTATATTAATCGCAACTAGAGAGAGGGCACGGATCCGATCCCTACGGCCACGGCTCCAATCACGTCGCCCTTTCTTCCACAGACATACCATAAGGACTAAGCAGGCCAGCAACTGGTAGATGGTAACCTTGTCCTAGTATAGAAGCTATGTAAACCTCTCTGACCTCTCAGAGTGTCTTTAAAGGAATGGTCCTCTTTCTTCTCCTATCTCGCTGTCCTTTATCCCCCCCCCTCCCCCGAGCACACCCCCCATCTCCCTCATATCGCACTTTTCGGGCTGGTCCCATCTCCCCCCCTCCCTTTCGGCCTGGTGCTATCCTTCTACACATTTTAATCACCGGCTGGTTCCGGACCCAACACTCAAAGAATCACCATGCGTGCTCCATGGCAACTTTCTCCCCAAGCAGCCCAGGCGGCTAACAACATCTTCCAAGCTCTCTCACTTTCTCAAGCCAACTATAAGCCGAACCCCATCTTACCACCCAGCGAAGGAGCAGCCGCTCTCCTCACTCCCGGCACAACTTTCAAGTGGCCGGAGAGCAAGGTGGGCTGAAGCTGCCCCATCAACAGTACAACGAGGCTCAGTGGGGCGAGCCTTCGTACCTATTGGTGCCCAAGGCAGCCAAGAACCACACGGCCACAGGCGGAGTTGGGCCGGGCAGCTGCGCTAGCATTCCCACACCCTACACTCCACAAGGAGGATGGGATTCCCTGCCATCCAATTTGAGTTTCGATGCGTTCGACCCCAACAAATCCACTATCTTCCGCTACCGGGAACAAGTCGGCGTAAACTTGGGCGGCTGGTACGTTCTTCTTCTGTTGCGTTAGTTCTGGCAACGGAGCGCTAACCACTTAGTAATAGGTTTGTGAATGAGAACTGGATGGCACCGTCAATGTTTAATTGTGCGGTGGGCAACGCGTCGGCCGAGCTTGACATTCTCATGGGGTACGGCTCATCACCCGATGGGGTAGCCAATGCAACTGCGCGGCTCGAACAGCATTGGGACACATGGATCCAGGAAGAGGATTTCCAGACTATGGCTGGGTTGGGAGTCAATACCGTTCGCATTCCAATTGGTTACTGGACTTTGGGAAGCAACTGGACAGACAACACTCCCTTTGCCCCTTATTCGACGGTGTACACCAACAGCTGGCGCTACCTTGTACGCGGGATCAAATGGGCAGCCAAGTATAACCTTGGTGTCTTGCTCGATCTCCATGGGGCTTACGGTGCTGCCAATGCTGGCCCCATTAGTGGTGTGTCAAATGGAGAGGTGGGGTTCTTCAGCGAAGGAAACATGTCTCTCACTACGGCTTTGCTTACCAACTTGACGGAGAGGTTGGTTAATGTGACTAATGTGGTGGGAATTGAGCTCCTCAATGAGCCGATCAATGTCCCAGCCCTTTGGACATGGTACAACGAGACCCTCGACACGCTGCGCACGGTTCCGGGCGCAAGCACGTTCCCGCTCTATTTTCAAGATGCCTTCAACTTGACCCGAGGCACAGAGTTGATCAACAGCCGTCCAAGCCAAGACTTCGTCGTCGATGACACTCATCTGTACTATGTGTACACACGTGCAGACCAAAGGGCCAATGCGACTGTGCATACGAAGAGATTGATGGACCCGTGGATGTGCAGCTCAATGCTAGCTCCGCGGCGGTCAGAGGAAACGTGGTCGTGGGGGAATGGTCCTGCGCCCTAGCTGCCGCAAGTCTCCAGGGGGAGGCAAACCCTCAAGCAGCAGAGAAGGCCTTCTGTGAAGCTGAGAACCAGGTGTTTGGTACCCGGACGGCGGGCACGATATATTGGTCTCGTACACTATGGAGGATTGCAAGAACAATGCGGGATGGTGCTTCAAGGCTGCAGCCAAGGAGTTTCTCACTAGCCCTTTCACGCTTTGGAACATCTCTAACGCGCCACCTACAGCCATTTGGGAAGCCTCAATGCTTCCCAGCAGGTTGCTGTCGCTGGGACGATCGCCAAAAATGTTTCCTGCCTCCAGGTCCCTGCAGTACCTTCCCGCTTGGTACCAACGTCAACCCCTTCCAGTTCCCAAATCTACCCGTCTTCTACCGCCTTCACGCGTCCCCACTCGTCCTCTCCGACCTCGAGCAGCATGTCCCGGTCCTCAACTCAGACGAAGATCAGCTCAAGCGACACACCAGCTTCGTCCAGCAAGCTCAGTTCTAGCATGAGCGAGAAGGTCTCTTCGACGACGTCCATGTCTCTGTCGACAAGCTCAGCCCCTTCTAGCTCCTCATCCTTGATCTGGAGCAGCTCGCAATCCAGTTCGAGTTCTTCATCCGATAAGCCACACTCGGCAACTCGGCGAGTGGGTCCACCCACTCCAAGAGCGTGTCGAAGCTCTATCTCCCCTACCGCTGTCCCCACCCCAGCGATTTCAGCGGTAACATTGCAATGGTCTCATGAAGTGGTGATCACCACCTCATTTGAGCTCAGTGGGGAGATTACCCTTTCCCTCCCCCTCAGCCCAGCTTTCCCATCTGCGGTCCCGTCTATGGCGTCATCCGTTGTGCCCCAGTTCAATCCTTCCGGCGATCGTTCTGGAGACACAACAAAGAGCCCCTCGTCAAGTCTCTCCACCTCTTCATCTACCGCTTCGGCGACGGAGGTATCGGGGTACTTTGTTGTCGGTCAGGGAAACATGCGCGGTGGAAGTCCCGCGGGCGCGCGCTATCGCACTATCCGGCAAGAAAAGGAGGCTGTGCGGCGAGCCCAGGCGAAGGAATCGGTTGCATTGAAGTCCCGCAAGCCCAAGCCCAAGTCAGAAGACCACATGATGATGGCAGTCAGCACGGGTACAAGCGACGGCTTCCTAGCAGGCAAGAGCTTTGCGGGTGAAAACTTGGGCGAATCGGCTTGCTGGACAGTATGTGTTGGACAGCTGGAAGTCGCACCTCCAAGCTAGCACCCTCAGGCAAGATGACCAGGACAGTTACACTCAGGCATTCCTTGCTGGTCTAGACGATGCGCACACCAAGTTGTGGGCGTGATCGAGGCGGCAGTGGTGGCCATGTAAGGTGCCCATGATGATTGGTTTCGTCCCCCCCATGGGATGGCGATGGAATGAATGCAGGAGATATAATGGCTAGAAAATCGGCATGGCTCCATGTGAGCTCGAAGGGATTGCATATTCAATCGAAGCGCGGCGTTTGGTACTCTGATATCGAGGCAGAAAAAGGATAACAATCCTTTCCAAACGACTTGGCGTTTGGTTCTACTTGCCTTTTGAACTTGTTCGAGGCTGGATCACAGCACATGGAGATAGGGGGAAGGATAAGGATGGTTTCCTTGAGTGGGATGTGGGCGAGATATATACACCCGGAGAAGGGCGCGTTGTGATCAACGCTGTCAGTGGTCAACGTTAACCCTACTCGACGTCGCGTTGGCAACGATACGCGACCGCGTGGGCAAGCAGGCACGGGGGCGCATGGGTTGAACGTTGAAGGCAACTGATCTGCCAGCTTCAGCCCAACCAGGCCCCACCCACCTTATCCCACCACCCGACAATGCCCTCCCCGACCTGGCGCGCTTCAAGGCCCCCCGCTGCCGGCCAGAAGCGCCGGACGGGCGAGGCAGTGCCCTTTGGCACACGGAACCTTTTCCCTGCGCGTCCCGGCTCCCGCAAGACCACGTCTGATGGCGGGACCAAGGCCTTGCGCATCAACGCGCTGTACCCCGAGTTCTCCTCGAAGAGGTGCAGGAGACGTTGGCCAGGAACAACAGTAGCGCGTCCGATGCCCTGTCGGAGCTGGGGCGACGCTCCAAGGAGATGCGGTTTCTCCCGACACACTGTCCCCTGCTCACCGGGCAGTTTATGAGCAGCTCTGCCTCCATTTTGACGAGTTCCGTCCCGAAAGCATCTTGGCCACGGTTGGTGGAGGCGGTGGGACAAAGACGAGACGATGACCCACTTGCATCAGTGTAGGGCGGTGAGGAATAATAGTTGCCTCCCTCCTCCTGTCAACAGGGAGCCGCAAACCCGATCTGACTTTTCTTCTGCCCTGTCCAAACCCAAAGCATGAAGCAGGAGCAAGAGCAAGAAGAGGGGAAGGAGGACGCGGACGAGGACGTGGAGAACATCGTACCGACCCGCAAATTCCGCCGTGGTGCCCCTCCGTCATCGAGGACAGTATCGAAAGAACCTCCGCCCCCTACCACGGTGTGTCTAGTACCATCGGTTCCGCGCTAATGCCCTGGCCTCACTCCGGTGTCAGTTCTTTCAGGGCTTCCATCTCTTCGTCGCCAGCGCCGTTCCGGAGAACAAGCCATCACAGAGCAAAGCCAAGGAACACCTTCTCTCCCCGTTGCTATCCCCGAGGACAGTGACGAGGAGGAAGCGATTGAGATTGATATACGGGGAGGAGAGCGACGATGCGGCTCGAGGAAGATGACCAATGCGCTGGAGTGGTTCACACGGCGAGCGAGAATGCACTGTGCGAGACGATTGGCTGCAGTGTCGCTCAGGCTGCGACGATCGCGCGCTTCGCCCTTTCAACGACGAAACGAGGTGAACGACAAGCTAGGGGACCGCGCAGCCAAGGGAGTCACCCCCCGCCTCTTCCATACATGCGTCGAGGTGATGGCTGGCTACCAGCAAGTGGACCAGATTTTGCATCGAGTTGAAGGTGTAGGTCGACGCCTTTTGGAAGACATGCAAAGATGGGCATTGGAGACCCGCATAATCAACAAGAGGGTGGTAACCGGAACCCATCGGCCCAAGCACGTCAGGAAGGTTACCTGTCTGAGCAGCCACGAGGATTATCGGAACAGTTTCGGTTGAAGCCCTACCAGCTCACGGGGGTTAACTGGCTCAGTCTTCTGTACAACCGCCGCCTCTCTGCCATCCTTGCTGACGAAATGGGACTAGGAAAAACAGTACAGGTCATCTCCTTTCTCCTGGCTCTCAAGGCAAGGGGGAGCCTGGCCCACACCTTGTCGTCGCCCCTTCATCCGTGCTGGAGAACTGGCGAAGAGAACTCGAGGTCGCTGCGAGCTCAAACGCCAACGGGCTGCATGTGGCCGTCTATTGGGGTTCTCAGAAAGAGAGATATCCTGCGTGAGCAGATTGCGGACAAGCAAGATGCGGGCGAACTGGACGTGGTGTTGACGACATACGATATGGCCAGTTCGGGGGGCTCAGCTGGCAAGTACGATGCCCGCTTCTTCCGCAAGCGCGAGTTCAACGTCTGTGTTTTGACGAGGGACATATGCTCAAGAACCGGCGTTCGGAGCGGTACCAGAAACTGATGCGGATCCCTGCCCAGCGCCGACTGCTGCTCACGGCACGCCGTTGCAGAACCACCTGGGGGAGTTGCCTCGCTGCTCAACTTTCTTGCCCACCTACTTTGGCGATGCCGATTCCGAGCTGCTTGAGTCCATATTCAAAGCCAAGCCTGCTACGACTGCTTCATCCAACTCCAATCTCTCAGCACCGAGCGAGTGGAGCGGGCCAAGGCGCTGATGAAGCCGTTTGTACTACGAAGAAGAAAGGAGAAGGTGCTTGCGCACGAGTTGGCCTGTAAGACTGAGCGGGTGGTGCGGTGCGATATGACGCCCGCCCAAGCGCAGGTGTACGCCGATGTGTTGGATGGAGCCCGG
Source organism: Moniliella sp. 'wahieum' (assembly GCA_003971905.1). Lineage (NCBI taxonomy): Eukaryota > Fungi > Basidiomycota > Moniliellomycetes > Moniliellales > Moniliellaceae > Moniliella > Moniliella sp. 'wahieum'. The sequence goes on along the minus strand of RSEE01000155.1, from coordinate 59,374 downwards.
AAAGCGCCCAGGAAGAGCAAGGGGGCGGGGGAAAGACAGTCAAGGCCAAAGCGGCCGCCGCGGCCAAGTCAGGTCACATCCTAATGGACTTGCGCAAGGCAGCGAATCACCCCTTACTCTTTCGTCGCAGGTTCGACATGCAGAAGATCGAAGCACTGGCGCGGGATTATGTTAAGAACCCGATCATGCCGATGAGCCTCTGGAGCACGTCAAGGAGGACTTTGCGATCAACTCGGACGCTTCCCTGAGCCAATGGCGGGCTCCTACTCTGTACGTGCAATTCATCGCGTCAGGCACCAGGTACTAACCGATCATATTTGCCCAGTATACCAAGAAGCACATTCTTCCCTCCGACGCGTGGCTCGACAGCGGCAAGGTCCAGGCGTTGCAGGAGATTTTGAAGGAGGCAATGGCTAAGGGAGAGAGGGTATTACTCTTCTCCCAGTTCACTACAGTACTCGATATTCTGTGCGAGGCCTTGCACGTTTTGGGCATCAAGTACCTCGGCTTTACTGGTGCGACGCGAGTCGAGGACCGGCAAAAGCTGGTGGACCAATTCACCAAGGACGAGTCGATTCCCGTGTTCCTGCTAACCACGCGTGCGGGTGGCGTTGGGATCAACCTCACGGCGGCCAACTGGGTGGTGTGTACGATCAAGACTTCAACCCCCACAATGACAAGCAGGCTGTGGATCGTGCCCACCGACTAGGCCAGAAGCGTGATGTCACCGTTGTTCGCTTGCTCTCCAAAGGGACAATTGACGATCAGATCTATGCCCTCGGTACGCGTAAGCTTGAGCTCGCCAAGCGTGTCTCCGACGACCATCCGGGCGAACCAGCCACAGATGTGAATGAGGACGATGAAGGCATGAACGACGAAGAAATCCAGAATGGTAACTACTTCCCTAATGGCCCAGATTCGGACAGGAGGAAGCCCGACAAAGGCCAACAAGTAACCCCCTACAATTCTAATGTCTAATGGCCTGGGCCTCTTCCCTGGGGCCTCCCAATCGCCAAATTCTACACATCCATGTGGTTCAGAAGTATCTTAATCCACCAGTACATTGTTTCCCAAAGAGTTAGGAGTGGAACAGATCCATCTGTAGGGTGCTGGGTGCTGGCAGTTGGGCCACCTGCGTCCAAATCGCATCCTCTATCTCTTCGGGAGTTCCACTTGCGTCGATGGTTACCCAGGGTACACCCCTTGTGCCACCACCTTGCTGAGAGCCTGAAATTCACCGGCCACAGCTTGTTGGAAGGCAGCGCGCTCGTACCGCTCTTGTCCATACCCACCCCGGGCCGCCGCAACCTCGGCCGAGACAGAGAGAAAACGACCAAATCGGGGGACAGGAGGCCCGTATCGGGAGCCATGAGCCAAGCCCTGGAAGGACCGGCGACGCTCCGCGCAGCATCTTCCGTCGTGGCCGATTTGGATTTGGCAGCGGTATACGCCACCCCCTAAACGCGTACCGGTCTGCGATCACATGGCTTCCCGACAGAAGGGTCTGGCGCAGCTGCGGCCTGGGAAGCGTCAGTCCTCGTCCGCGGCAACAATGAAAGGAGTCCCGGGACGTACATGGCTTCCCATCGATTGGCGCTAAATAAGAGATGGGCGGCGCGGTCGTCGAGCTCGGTGGAGGACTTGAGGTAGGCATCGAGCACTTGACCGGTGGGTGGTGCGGTCGGGAACTTGGCTACGTGGACCGGGGTGCTGGGCTTGGGCCAGACGCTGAGGCGCGCACGGAGACGGTCCACCTGCGTCGTCTTCCCCTCGGTCCAGGCCCTCGACGACGACAAAAGGCCGCTGGCCAGCTGAGGTGCCCATGGCAGTCGCGGTGGTGGTCGCGGTGGGCATCCGCAGTGGGAAAAAACGCGCCACCGACGCGTTGGCCAAGACGCGCGACGTGCGACCCGATCCGCCGCTCGGCAGACGCCCGACTGGGTACTGGCGCCGTGCCCGCCGGCCCCGTCGTGCCTGTTGCTGCTTCACGTTTCAAATTGCATCTATCTTCCATCTCGTTGGTCGGTGAAATGTGAAATTTAAGCGCATTATCGATCATCGGGATTGGCCAAGTACGTTGACCGGAGGGTGGTGCATCAGCACCGCAACCCCCTTGGAACGCCGGGAGAAGGAGCTGCTTCAGCTGCTTGAACAAGCAGAATGCGACAAGAACGCCAAGTACCAGGGACGCACTCAAGAGCCGTTTTCCCCCCTGGTTTTGACGACGCGAGGATACTACGGCACCAAGACAGCGGGCAAGTTGTTTGCGCTTTGGAAGGAGTCGGCTACTAAGTCTCAGTGGAAATGGTTCCTCGCTCGGATGTCAACCACGTTCCTCCGTGTCCACACGCGCTTCCTAGGGTACGGGACTGGATGGCGAGAGCCGGAGGGTCCTGATATCCTGGCGATCCCCCTGGTTCCTTGATCTTGTGGCGCTTTCAAATAACCCCCGCAAGATGAGAACGGTTCGGTTTAAACGTAGCGTTCCCCCTGTCCCAGCCTCAAGCTCTGTCAATGAAATGCACACAACATAGAGATGCATTTCAACGTTCTGCCCATTAGTTGGAGGCGAAAACCGATGGACTTGTTGAATACAGGAAAGCAACTCCTGGTATGTTTGGAACCGACGCACGTTGACCAACTCTTGCAACAAGGTGTTCAGCTGTGCATCGTCTTTGCTCGCCAGCCTCGAAAGGAAAAAAGATTAGTAGCCAAGAACAAGCAGCCTCATAGATAGGAATATATATGTAAACCATCGTCTTTCTGTAGACCCCGGGAGGTGGAAAGATAGTCACTAGAAGTCTACGTATTTGGCGGTTACATGGTTACAGAAACTGAGGCCAGCCTGAAGCTATTAATGGTTGCAAGCGCGTGCGAGATAGAGCTTGAGGAGATGGGTTATCGAGATGATCGACAATCGACAGGCGACAAATCGGGCCGCTACAATCGATATTGTCCGTAGCTCGTAGCGCCACACGGTGCATGATAGACATGTGACATGCATCTGCGGAGAAGTGAAGAGCTAGTGAAGCTTCCTTCCGTGCCCAGTCGCCCCGTGGCGATCAACATCACCCACGTTAGGATGTCGTGAATATTGAATGTTTGAATATTGACTAGACTGCCGATCACGATGCCACGGGGCCAGTGTGTGGGGCGTTTTCCCGCTCGCTCGCGCCAATCACGAATTAATCACGCTTTGCAGCGTTGAAAGATGCCACCGAGCCAGAAAAGCATGTGCTTTCTGGGTTGCACAGTGTGCTAGTCGCAACACGGCAGAGTATAATTGGAGGCCGCCGGCTTTTTGTTTCGCCCTCCATCGCCCCTCCATCGCCCCTCCTCTCCCTCTCCCTCTCCCTCTCCCTCTCCCCCTCCCTCTCGCCCCTCGCTCTTGTCTCCCTTCCCCTCGTCTCCCTCCCCCCCTCCCCTCCTCCCCCCCCACACCACATTCTTTCTTCCCTCGCACACTCTCTTTCCCTCCCCTCCCCGCCAGGATGAAGTTCGCACCCGTCTCGCTGCTGCTGGCTGCCCTCGCTGGCATCGTGGCCGCCGCTCCGCCCCTGCCTTACAGCGCAAGCGTGCAGCCGGGCAAGAGTGTGCTCCCTCGCACCCCTCGCCGCATCCCCGGACTGGAAAAGTTCCTGGCGTCCCAAGCTCAAGCGGCCGCCAAGGGAGCTGTGCAGCATACTCACCGCCGTGCTGCGCTTGGCTCGGGCCGAGGTGCGCCTATTCTGCCTCGGCGCCAGTCGTATCCGGTTCATACGTTCCAGCAGCCGCTGGACCACTTTGATCCGCACAACAATGTGACGTTTGGCCAGCGCTACTGGTTCACCACCAAGCACTACAAGCCTCCTTCCCAGCGGCCCAAGGGCCACAAGTTGCCTGTGTACCTATTTGATGCGGGCGAGGAGGATGCGTCGCTTTACGTCGGCTACCTCGAGTCGGGCATTCTCGACGTTCTTGCCAACAAGACAGGTGGCATCACCGTCATCCTCGAGCACCGCGGCTTTGGTCAGTCCTACCCGAACCGCAGCGAGATTTGGCCGCAGTCCAATAAGTGGGACCAGGATGGGATGCGGTTTTTGTCGGTGGAGCAAGCGCTGGAGGACTCGGCACGGTTCATCAAGCAGCTCAAATTGCCCGGGGTAGAGGAGGACTTGAGCGGCGAACATCACCAGACACCTGTTATCTACTATGGTGCTTCCTACCCCGGTGCGCGCTCCGCTTGGATGCGCAAGAACTACCCCGACTTGGTCTGGGGCGCGATCTCCTCCTCGGGCGTGACGCTGGCGCAGGACGTATTCCCCGAGTACTATTACATTGCTGCGCGCGGTGCGAATGCGTACTGTTCCCAAGCCATTCAACGTGCCATGGCGAGCTTTGACCGCGTAGCCAAGCCAGTCTGGGCGCTGCAAAAGGGCGAACCCGTGGCGGATCCGGCCAAGGTCAAGAAAGATCGCCAAGCGCTCATTGACATTTTCGTCGGTGCCAACCAGACCCTGACCAACATCCAAGACTTGGCCAACACGCTTTCCAGTCCGCTCGGATTGTTCCAGGAACAGTATTGGACGCCTGGCTCCAACGCTCCCTGGGACGAGTTTTGCACCGCGCTTACCGAGCCCAGCGCCAATGTGACCAAGACTGCCAAGAAGATGCAGACCCAGGGCGAAAAGGACGGTCTTGTCCTGGACTGGACCGTCTACCTCTGGGGCGCATACAGTGCCAGCACAGCGACCGCACCGTGCGTCAAGACCATGACGCCGCAACTGGGCGACCGAGCTGGGGACTATTGTTTCGGCACGTCGTTTGCCGGTCATGCGCCTGCCGAGATGGACGCGGGCAAGTCGTGGACCTGGCTCGTATGCACTACCTTTGGCTACAACATGGTTGCCCCCGGCACGCCGCATCCGGATGGCGATGTGATTCGTGGGCCCAAGGTGCTGTCGGAGCTGATTGACTATGAGTACACCTCTTCCATCTGCCGCGACCCCGAGCTCTTCCCACCGGGCAAAGTCTACCACCTTCCCAAGCGGCCCGACACGCAGCGCGTCAACAAGTGGGGCGCGCTGGACATTGCAGCGGACCGACTGGCAATTATTGGTGGGCAGTACGATCCTTGGCGCTCAGTGTGCCAGTGGAGTGAGGACTTTGCCTACGGCGGAGACCGGCTGGACACGCTCGATCGGCCGTTCAAGTTGATCCCCGATTGCTGGCACGGCTGCGACTCGCTCACTGGCCGCACGAACCGCCGCATCCAGCGCATCCACCAGGAAGCTCTCCAGTGGACCGAGCACTGGATGAAGCAGTACTGGGCCACCCACCACAGTTGACATTGACGCGGACTGACTTGGCCACTGCGCATGGATCTTCTCTCAGGCTTCAGGGCGGGCTGCCCTACCTTCTTTTTTTTTTTTTTCCCCCTCCTTTTGTGGTATAATGCTCCTTTTCCCCATCCCCCTCGGCTAAAGCCTGCTCGGCTGGATAGGCCAGATGACGCACTGGGTAGAATTGGGTTGTGTGCCATCGGTTGGTGGGGGATCGAGGAGAGATGGGCAGGAGAAAGGAAGGCGGCGTGGAACAGGATGGGAAAGTAGGATGGGCATGGTATCCTGACCGAAGGGGTGACGGTGCACATGGCCTGTCTGAGGAGCAAGATGGTGGATTCGATGGATGTTGATGCATGATGACGATGGTGTCTGATGCATGATGGGGCAGGATGCGGGTGGCTGGGAGCTTGGCTGCTGTGCCAGGCTGTGCCCGACTGATGCCGGGTGCGGGGGCGGAAAGCGGGGTGGGGAGACGATCGGTGGGATTTTGCAAGATGAGTGAGTGACTGGTGATGAGATGATGATTGGCCGGGAGTGTGGTGGGCTGCGGGCGTGGGAGCGAGGGGCGCCGACCGGGGAGGCCGCTTGGGGCGAGCGGATGCGCAGTGTGGCCGGGGGGCAGTGCGGTGGCGATGGCCATGGTTCATGGCGATGGCCTGCAGAGGGAGAGCGAGGGCGGGGCAGAGGGGCGCCGTGCTGCAGCGGCTGTGCGCCGAAGCGAGCAGGCGCAGGGCGGCAGAGGCGGCGGATGCCCAACGCCCATCCTTAATGGGTAACTGCATGATGCACAGGCGTGACGCGTGACATGTGACATGTGACAGGCGACGCGGGAGGCGGCGGCAGCCCAGTGCCTAGCCCCCCCAGCGCACCATGCCGGTCTCTCCGCCATGGACGCTGTCGCGCAGTAGAGTACCCCCCGTGGGTTGCTGAGCCTCAGCGCTCAGCCCCAGCTCATCGACCAAACAAGTACGTGTTTGGTGGTGCTGCTGCGCTTGCCGCTGGTTGCCCTGCCCGGCCCTTGCGCCTCCCCTCCACCTCCACCTCCACCTCCACCTCCACCTCCACCTCCACCTCCACCTCCACCTCCACCTCCACCTCCACTCCCGCTCCCACCCCCACTCCCACCTCCAATGCCGTTCCAGGTGGGAAACTACACGGGCCTGTGCCAGGAGGTGGCGTTGCTGCCCTGTCCGCTGCTCAACTCGGACGCGGGCATTGTGCCGACATGCTATGCCCGCACCGTCCAGCTCGGCAGCACCCTCGTCTTCCAATGCGGTGCGTTGCTTCCCCCCCCCCCTAACCCCCTCCCATGGGCAAGGAAGGAACGTGGCGGAACGCTGACCCCGGCTTCCCACCTGCCCACCTGCCCTGCCTGCGCCGACAGCCACCTGTGTCATCCATATCTTTGCCTTCTTCATGGTGGCCATCATGCTCTACCACATTCGCTCCAAGTACACCGCGGTGGGACGGCGTGAGATCAGCCTGTTCTTTTACCTCTACCTCATCGAGGAGATCCTCGGCATCTTTCTCGACTCGGCCGTCATCCCCACGTACTCGGGCGGATACATATGGATCGTATCCGTCCATGTCGGCCTGGTCTTGGCCCTGTCGTGGTGTCTGATGGTCAATGGCTTTGTCGGGTTTTCAGTTCTGGGAAGACGGGACGCGACAGTCACTCTTGTCCATGTATGGCACCACGCTGGTGCTTTGGGTCGTTGGCTTTGTCGTCGCCGCCGCTACGTTTAAAGGGTGGGGGGGCAGTCTCAACCCTCAGCACCATGTGGGGCTCTATGTCGTCCATCTCATTGTGCCCTCATCTTTATTGCGATTTGGCTGGTTACCCAGGTCTGGATTGTGTTGCGCACACTCGATACATTGTGGCCGCTGGGCGACTTGGCTTGTGCCACCATCTTCTTCGTCGGAGGCTTGGTACTGATGATGGGCGTCTCGACCGACGTGTGCTCCGGCACAAAACATTACGTCGACGGCCTATTTTTGGCACGCTGGCCATCCTCTTTGCCATCATGATGGTGTACAATTCTGGGACGACATTACCCGGGAAGACCTCGAGTTCTCCGTCGGCACCAAGGTGGCCGCGTGGCAAGTCAAGGAACCCATTTATTACGGCTCTGAAGCCGACTCGTTCGCCTCCAAGCCTAACCTGCTTCCCCACCCCCAGCGAAAACCAACAAGGCGGGCTACCAAGCATTTTAGTTCTCTCTTGCTCCCCCCCCCCCCTCCCCCGCTACCTCTACCTCTACCTCTACCTCCTCCTCCCTGCGTATGACCCTGTACCCCCCTCATCCCCTCCCCCCCGTTGTTGGGGCATGTCTCTAGCATCATCCTTGTACCCTTGCCCTTGATCCCGTTCTTTGTACAGCATCCATTTCACCATGTAATTAAGGGCATGCAGAGAGCTAGGTTGCAGCAAGCGCGTTCCTGGGGGCAAGTAGGGCGGTCGACCGAGGCGAGAGACAGAGGCGGAACCATTCAGCGACTTGGGTGCTCCGCTGTCACCACACGTTCCACCACCCGGGCCAATTCAGCACGGAGAGTTTGGACTTGACGTTCCTGGCGCTCCAAGAGGAGGGCGAGGCGAGTTGCCTGATCGCGTGGCGAGTCGGCTTGGTGACCAGGCAGCTGGTCCGGAGGAAAGAGGGCTTGGTGGAGCGCTTGTCGCAACGCCTGGCCCAGCACGGCCTCATCTTGTCGTACCCGTTCCACTGGCCACCCGTTCCCCCGCCCGCCCGCCTCGGTCCGCCGAGCGCATGGCCCAGATATTCAGCCCCAGCAGAACCACCACCATGGCCGAGAGGACGAGGGTGGTAAGCGACGCTTGGCGTACCTGATCCACCAGCGTACGCACCACCCTGCCCCCCCTCCCAGAACCGCGCACCCAAGCTGCTTCCCCCGCCCGTTCCCACCGGCTCCACACTACTTGCCACACTCGCGTGGCGCGAAGCGAGGGAGGCCTGATCCTCCTCCTCTTCCTCCTCCATCTCTTCCTCGCCCTCGTCGGCTTCTTGGTCCTTAAACTCATTCGCATGCGCATGCATGTACTCCTCAATCGCCTTGTGCAGCGCCTTGTAGTACTCCTTTTGTCCCTCAATCGACGCCCGATCAATCACACCTGCGTCCGCGTCAGTTCACTAATCCTTGTTGACGCTTTGGCTTTGACGCCATCTGTGATGGCGGAAAAAAAAGGGGGGAGGGTACGCACTGCGAATGAAGCTTCGTCCGGTCCACTCGACCGCACAGGTCACATGCAATTTGGTCCGCCAGCCTCCGGCCCAGGTAAGGCAGGTGCGCGTCTTGACTGAAAACGAGCCGCCAGAGGGAACGTCGGGGGTGCGGGTGGTGGTGAGGGTGGTGGTGTACTGGGCTGGGTCGACGTGCAATGACGTTTCCGAGATGACGCACTTGGCTTGCTTAGGTCCAATCGACGCATTCAACGGTTTGATGTAGGCCACGGAGCGGGTCATGCCTTGTTCCCCCTTTTCCCACTCGCCAATCTCGACATCCAACACTTTTTGGTTCTCCACCAAAAACGTCCGTACGAAATCCGTGGTGAAGAGAAGGTTGTGCAACGTCTCCACACTCGTGGGGAAGATGGCGTCCATGACCACATTGGGATAATGTTCTTTGCGCTTCCCATCTTCGCACTCGTCGGTCGGGTGCAGTCGTCGACGTGACCGTTTCGCCGCAGGCCCATCTGCCTTCTGCGTCGCTTTCTCCTCCTCCTCCTCCTCCGAGGAAGACGAGGACAACGACAACCCGTCCTCCGACAACGCATCGCCATCTTCGTCCGAGCCCATGCCTTGTCTCCTCCGTTTCTCCCTACGCTCCATAAACTTACGCCGGAGCCGGGCGCGCTTGGACAGCGCGCCTTGGACCGCGCCTCAGCCGTCGCCTCCGCACCACTTTCTTCGTCCGTGTCGCGCGCTCCCGCCAGCCCTGTGGCCAGCGACGGATGCGACAGCTTCCAAATGTTCCGAATCACATCGTACGTCCATCGCGCGAAAGAAAGGAGGCAAACGTATACTGCACGCTCGGTACATCAGCACGGGCAGGTAGGGTGGTGGGGTGGGTTAGGAAGGCAGGCAAAGGCAGAGGAAAGCAGAGCGAAATCGGTAGCGAGGAGAGGAACCACAGAGCACATCACGTACCTTGGCAGTTAATGTGGCCACAGTGATCGCATTGGGAATCACAAGTGCCGTGTTGCGCTTCTCGATCGAGACAATGTCGGCAAAGGGCACAACCAGGTTGGTCACCCAGCCAAAAATGTTCGAGTTGAAGCACAAGTGGTTCTCCGAAACGTACAGACGCCCCTGGTGCAAAATGTCGCGGACCAAAGCGCAGCCATAATCTACGATACGACAATGAATGGGGTCAGTAACTCAGATCTCAGGTCTCACACTCGGTACTCAGGTACTCAAGCACTCAGGCACTCAGTTGGGCAACCGCTAGCTAGGCGCAGCCAGCCCAAGCAAGTTTTTCCGCCCAAACCCACCTTCAATCAAATAATCGTCTTCGGGCGCATCGGCAAAGATGGCGTGAAACTCGGCGTTGCGCTTGGACGAGGCGACGGCAAAGCCGGTGATTTGGTGCTCCACTGCGGCCGGGTCGGTCTGCCAGGCGCGCGTGCTGGCCCACGGACTGGCATCCGAATCGCTCTCATCCTCCACTGGCTCCATCGAAGTTAAACGGGTCGTGTCCAGTGCCGTGGAGAGCGCGTTGCGCAGCCCCTCACTGATCCCATCTTCGTCCGCCTTGCCGTCCTTAGGGTCAGACAGGGCGACAACAGGAGCGACCGCAGGCTCGCTCCGCTCGCTCGACTCGGCACCGGAAGCAGAAGCAGACCCGGCAGAGACAGAGGCGAGGGGGAAGGCAGCTGCCGACGCAGCGGCCGTCACGGGGTTGTGGCCATTGGCCGAGGCGGGAGAAACCAAGGCTTGAGCAGGCTTGGCGGGACTGGCACTGCGAATCAACGCGGGCTGGGTCGAGGTCGAGATGACTTGGCGCAGCGCAAGTGGGAGCGGCGACTGGGTCGGCAGCACCTCGGTGCCTGGTGCGCCGGGTGCCGAGCCGACGGGGCGATTGGATCCCGGGCAGGGACACGTGAATCAGGTAATGGCGGTGCCGCCACAGCAGGCGCAGCCGACGCGTCCCGCTCCACCTCGTCCAGACGCAAGCTGCCATGGCTCGGCGCATCGAGGGAATACAGCGCGGTCGTATCGGGCGCCAGCGAAGACGGGATGGCATGTGATGGCGGCGGCGCTGGTGCCTCGTCGCCCGAACTGCCCGAATCGGACCCGGCAGAATCACGGTCCAGGGCAGCGGCATCGTCGAGCGCACGGCGCATGCGCTCGTGCCGGTTGGGCAGCGTGCTGGCCGCCGGGCGGCGGAGGGACTTGGAGGTGGAGGGCCGGGGCGCGCGGCGGAGGCTGTTGCTGTGGACAAAGGAGCCGTTGGGGGTATCATTGTGGGGGCGGAAGAGGGACATGGGGATGGTGGGGGGGGAGCGGGGCGGATGGATGCGTCTGAGCCGTGGCGGCGTAGTGTGCGCATGGGTTCAGTTCGGCCGGTGCTGATGGAACCCATTGCCTCGTTCGCACCCAACCGCGCCTTGCCCGTCCGCATTAGTGCAAACGTTCAATCTGCCGGGACTCAGTACTCAGCCTGCTCAGGCATCAGATGGATGACATCATCAGCCCAGGCAGCACATGCATGGCAATGTCACGTGCCACGTCACACTCCCCGGCACAATCACTGGGATTAACCATCGCCTGCTCCCCAACCGGCCCTTTCCTCCCCCGGCTGTCTCTCGTCCTCGGCCCAGGAATATACCCCTGTGCTGTGCTAAGTATAGATAGCAGACCTCTACATTCGCTCTTTTCTTCCGTCCGTGGAACCATAGCACGCATCTCTCTCGTCTTCACTCTGTTGATCCACGCCCCCCCCCTTCCCCCCGCCCGCCTGCATGGCTCTCGCTCGAATTTGCGCGGCCACCGGCCCAACCTCATTCTTGGGGCGCGCCAGCACCGGCTCCACTCACCGAGACTTACTGCGCAGCATTCCTATACTATGGTGCGGCATGCAAATGCGCAAAAGAATAATCCCATCAGACTTGCCATACATGTTTCCTCCCGTGATGGGCATTAGGGGTGGGGGGGCCAGGTGAGTGTGGCCTCGATCACATACCCATGACCAAGGGGAGTAGAAATGAACACACATCGTCTCCGCCTCTCTTATTCATATGTGAGAGAGGTGCAGGATCGTCGTGCGTACTAACTATATATAGCACCGGTTCTTTTCCTCGGCACGGTGATTGGCCAGTGTCAGCCCGAGTCAACTAAGCCATTGCAGGCGGGACACCACCTGGCTACGACCTGGGCTGTAGATAAGGTAAGAGCAGTACCACCACCATACCTACAGCCCTCGTAACGGGTACCACTCTGATCGGTCAATCCGTTTTGGACAGCCGGGGTATTGTCTGTGCGCTTGGAGCTATGTCTCTCCAACACCGCCGAGTGCCTTTTGCCCCACACCTCTGACGCTGTAGCCTCGGATTTGCCCCAGCGGTGGCGCCAGGCGATGAAACATTCAATCCACCCCTGGCGCCACGTGCACAGAAGACCAATCCCCCAAAGTGCTTTGCGCCCCACCACCTCCTCGGCCGGACTGCCCCCAGCACATTCGCCCGCACTATGGCCCAGATCCTGTCGTCGGGAAGCGGTGGCGTCAAGGTGCACCTGCGTGCGCCCAGCGTCGGCATCGACATGGAACGCTACCTGTCTGCTGGCGTTCCCATCTTCCAACTGCAGGGCACGCTGGAGCAGATCACCGGCATCCCGCCCTCTGGGCAAACGTTGCTGCTGGAGCAGGCGTCCGGAGTGGTAGCCCTCGCGGACGAGAGTCGAACGCTGTACGACTACGGCGTGCAAACAGGTTCGGTAATCATCGTACGTTTCCTGTTCTCCCCCCCCCCTCCCAGCCTCACCCCCGCAGCCCGCAGCCCGCAGCCCACTGACTCGCGCAGGTCCAAGGCGCCGCCCCCGCCTGGCTCCAAGCCGCTCGCACCGCCGACCTAGCCGACGACGAAAGCGTTCCCAAGTACGAGATGAGCCAGGAAGAGTACGAGAAGCGGAGCAACACGGTGCGTGCGCAGTTGGCGGCTGTGCGGGCGCACCAGGCTCAGCAGACGCAGCAGGCTCCCACTTCCCCATGCTGCACCTGCTGCGCAGGCGATCCACGTCGGGGACCGGTGCGAGGTGGACCGGGCCACGGGGCCTGCACGCGGCACGGTGCGGTTCGTAGGCGAGGCTGAGATGCCTGCGCCGCGGCCGGGCGCCCGCGCGCCACGGGCATTTGGGTCGGGGTGCAGTACGACGAGCCGGTGGGCGCGAACGATGGTTCGGTCGTCGCAGGCAAACGGTACTTTGAAACGCTGCCCAAGTACGGCGGGTTTGTCCGCCCGGACAAGGTCCGCGTCGGTGACTTTCCCGAGCTGGACTTGTTCGACGAGCAAGAGGAAGAGGAGGAAGAGGAGATTTGAGGGGTTAGCGGTTAGGCCTTAGGGTGCGGGCCGCCTCGGACGTGTGTGTTTTTTTCGTTCTTTTGAGCTCACTCCCGTGGCCGGGGCGCAAGGCGGGAAACGAGGGGGTGTGGAGGGCTTACTAGCCCCCTTTGCACCTTTGGTATTGTTTAGGATGGTGGAGGCGGCCTGGTCTTCCGATGGCCGCGGCCAACCTCATCCGCGTGCGGGGCCCAGTCCTCAGGCTGAGGCCTCAGGCAGGGCCTGAGGCCTGAGGGAAGACAGCCCCCGTCGCCAGGCACGCTTCCTGCACGGGAACCACGGAGCTCGAGGCCGTCGCCTGTGCTCTAGTTGACGTTGGGGGCGTGGCGCGTCGGGCACGAATGACATTGACATGTGACGTGTGACATTGACATGGCATGCGTGGCACGCGCATGCATCAAGCGTTGCATCGCGTTTGCTGGTCAGGTGGTAGTGGCTCGCACGCACGCGCGGTTGGACTGGCTGCGGCCGATGGCTGGAGCCCGGCGCGGGTCGGGGGCAGAAATTTAGCCAGCGACGGGTGGTGTGACATGCGACATGCGACATTGCGACGTACCACGTGACACGTGACATCCCGTGTGATATGTGACATGGGCTATGTGATACCGTACGAGGGGATGGGGGATGCACGGGATGGATGATGGATGCTGCGCAATGCTGAGTCGAGCATGACGTGCATGACGTTGGCGCGCCGCGGCCAGCCAGCGCAGGGCGACACAGCGCCCACCCCAATCCGTGGGCCAGAGCTAGCGCCTACCCAAGCCCCAGCGGAGGTGACGGTGACGGTGACTAGGGACTAGCTGGACCAGGACCAGTGAGGCCCGGAGGCCTGAGGGCCTGAGGCCTCAGGTTTGGAGAGGCGCTGCTCGTTCAGTGCGCAGACGACGGCAACCAACAGCAGCGTACGGTCACCGAGGGAGGGATCGGGCTCTCTTTTCGTCTCCAGAACAGACGGACACATCGCCGGCCGATGCGCGTCGCTATTTTCTGTCCAACCAATGGTCAACGTCAAGAGCCTGCTCGGTCGCCAGCCTGAAAACTACAGCCGCAAGAAAGAGTATGTCTTTGGCCCTACCCTCGGGGAGGGCACGTTTGGCGCTGTGCGTCTTGCCACCCGGATCGGTTCGCCCAGTTTGCCTCTCGCTGCAGGCCTCACGCCCCCCGCGGAGGGGACGGTGCGCACGGACAGTCGCTCGTTTGGCGCGCGAGAGTCGCATGTTGTCCCAGGGCAAAAAGTGGCGGTCAAGGTGATTCCAAAAAAGTGCTCAAGGGCCACCTGGACTATGTCGAGCTGGAAATTGGCGTCTTGGCTTCCCTTTCGCCACCGCACCCGCACGTGGTGCGTCTGCTGGACTGGTTCAGCAGCCGGACCAAGTACTACCTCGTATTTGAGTTGGCTGATGGGGAGCTGTTTGACTGCCTGGTGGCGCGGGGCAAATTTTCCGAGCGCGATGCGGCGGACATTGTGCGATCGATTGCGAGTGCCTTGGCCTACCTCCATGCACATGGCGTGGTACACCGCGATGTCAAACCCGAGAACATCCTCTTCCGCTCCCCCGCACACGACGCCAATGTCGTCCTGGTGGATTTTGGCATTGCCAGGGCACTGCATTCGCCACGGACCAACTCACCTCGGCCGCCGGCTCGTTGGGCTATGCCGCACCGGAAATCTTATTGGGCCAAGGCCATGGCACGCCGGTGGATCTGTGGAGCCTAGGCGTGATCACTTATACGCTCCTATGCGGCTACGCGCCATTCCGTACCGACGACCCCAAGTTGCTCGCAGCCGAGACCAAGGCGGGCAAGATCCCGTTCCACCCGCGCCACTGGTCCCACATTAGTTCGCCAGCCAAAGAGTTTGCCCAGCGCTGCCTCACCCTCGATCCGAACCAACGCATCACGGCTGCCCAAGCGCTCGCTCATCCCTGGCTTTCGACAACGGGCGCGCAGCCACCACCGATATCTCCTCGGCGCTGCACGCGAACCATCGGAGACGGTTACGCGCTGCCGTGTTGGCTGTGCGAGCGGGCACTCGGATGCGCAACCTGGCCGCCCTGGCGCGCAAGCAGGATCCCGATGGACACGCCCACACCGCGTTTGAGGACCATGTCGCGGCGCCGTGGGCAAACAGGCAACGGCGCAGTGGAGGCGCGACGAAGTGCACAAGGCGCGCTCGCAACTCGGGTTGGGACCGGGGGACTTTATCTCGGACGACGAGGCGGCGGGCGTGTCGCCGTCGTCGACCCACTCTATGTCCTTGTCGCACGCGCACGCCAGGCATTCCGATGGATTGCTCCAGGACCCACCACTATCTGGCTGCTTGCCTCGCCTCGACGTTCGCCCCGCCGCGGGCGAAGCACAAGACACAGACGGTTCCTTCGTGCCCTCGTGGACGAGGAATCGTGCGCCCACGGGGACTGCCATCCTGCCGGGCTTGCCCGGCTGAGGTTTGCTGATGAAAGCGGAAAGGTTGGAAGCGACGATGGGGGGGGCGGGGGCGCTGCTCGTTGCCCAGAATACGCTTCTGGTTCTATGAAGAGCTCTACGACGCGAGTGGCCGTGACCGCCTGATGGATGATGGATGGTCTGCCAGGCGAGCGGGGCGAGCGGGAGGGCCTGGCCCGGGTTGAGCGGGCTGAGCCTCAGCGCTGAGCCTCAGCGCCTGGGCGTTGAGTTGAGGGTTAGTTGAGGCGCGCCATGTCGGCGTGCCAGCCCGCCAGGCTGAGCTGAGGGGCGTGCTGTGCTTGTGGGGCGCTTGCCCCGCGATGGCGGTAGGCGTTAGGGCACGTGACGTGTGATGTACTTGTTGTGCTGTATCTATGTGCTGCGGCTGGTGTGGACAGTGGGCAGTGGGTGTCAGGAAATGCGTCAGCAACGCTGCATCATCGGCATCATGCATCAGACAGACGCCGTGGGGCACCAGCCGACAGCCGAGCCCATTTCAACATTGCAATGCGCGCCTGCGGGGGGCTTTGGCTTCTGGCACGTCTGCGCAGGGTCTCGGCCTTCGGTCTGGGCTGCGAGGGGGCGGCGCATGAGTGCATGGGATGGACGGCGGATGACCGGTGACCGATGACCAATGGCCCATGCGAGTGAAGCTTGAAGCTTGAAGCTTGAAGCTTGAAGCTTGAAGCTTGAAGCTTGAAGCTTGAAGACCGAAGACCGATCGGACAGCCGAGATCTCAGATGCGAGGCAGGAGGCGGCGCGCCAGTCTGGGCCCCACCCTCCCCAGGCTGCGTGCAACGTCGAACGTCTACCCCCCACCGCTTGCTGCTCGCTGCTCCTTCTCGCCCCCTCCTGGCCATGGCTGCGCCCTCGACGCTGCGTGTCAGCCCGCCCTCCGCCTCGCCGCCGCCCCCGCGCGCCCCCCCCGCGGCCCTCGCCGCCGACTCGGACGAGGAGGAGCACGAGCGCTGCAGGCCTACCTCTCCGGCCCGCCCACCCCCGGCCTCGCCCAGACCGCCCAGCAGATCCGCCGCAGCCTGTCCATCAACGCCCTCCACCTCCGCCGCTCCGACTCTCTCTCCGTGCCCGCCACCCACCCCGGCACCCCGCACGCCTCCGCCCCAGCTCGCCCCCGCTCCGCCTCACCGTCTCCCTCGCCGAGGCTGCCAAGGGCCTCCACCGCACCCTCACCCCCAAGATCTGGCGCCCGGGCGGGGAGAATGCGCGCGAGCCCGGCGACTGGGAGCGCCTGCTGGTGCATGTCGTGCGCGGCGGCCTGCGTGCCGGGCTGGTCAGCTGGGGTCTGCGCGGGACCATCTTTTTTGCTGGCTCTGATTGGGTCGCTGCGCCGGGGCAAGGTGCGTTTCAGCACCCTGTTCCGCGCCTACACCTCGGCGGCCAACGTGCGCTTTGGCACGATGCTGGGCCTGTGGGCGTTGCTGTACAAGCTGGTGAGCAATACGCTGCGCTTGCTCACCCCGCCGCCGCCGCCGACGGGCAAACGGCGCGACACGGCGCGGTCCCGCGCCACATCCGATGCTGACAACCAAGTGGCCACGTTGCGTGCGATCGGACGCGGGGAGCGCAAGCAGCGCGAATGGGAAAGGGAACGCGAACGTCGGCTGTGGCAGCGTCGGCCCGTGTACCTCCGTGACCCGCGTGCGCGCGTGTGGCACGCCTATGTCGCTGGTGCCCTTAGCGCCTTGGCCTTGCTCGTCGAAAGTTCCTCGACGCGCACGTCGATTGGCCAACAATTGTTTGTCCGCGGCCTCGAGGGCTCGTACAACATCCTGGAAGATATGGGCCGCGTGCACGTCCCCCACGGTGCGGTGCTGGTGTTTGGTTTGGCGTGTGGCCAAATCATGTGGGCCTGGGTCAATGCGCGACCGAGTTTGGACCGTGGTTACGTCAAGTGGATCCTCGATGCGTCGCAGGCGTGCCGCAATGCGCTCACCACCATCGACCAAGTTACTGCGACGGGCCAAGTGCCGGACCAAACATCCTCTGTCTCTTCCCTGGCGGCGAGTTCCCCCAGCCCCTGGTGCCCGGCACAGCCACCTCCGACCCCATCTACGCCCCGGTTCCAGCCAACAAGCAGAACGTGGTCGGCATCTCCGCTGGCAACGTACTGGCGCTTCGCAAGGTGCTGGATACCAGTCGTCGTGTGCGAGCTGCGACGGCGGCGTTTGAAGCGGGCCAGGGTCCGGCCGTCGACCCGCTCGACAAGGTCCTCCATCTCCCGTGCGCGTTTATGCACCCGCGCACGACGAACCATCTATGGGAGCCGGTTTTACGGACTTACTTGGTAGCCAAGTGGATCTTGCCTGTCTACCTCGTCTTGTACTTTGTCCCGGCGCTCTTTTTGCGTACCAAGGCATTTGTGCGCACGCCGCTGCAAATCACCCTGCGCTCGCTCTTTGGCTCGGCGCGCTCGTCGCTGTTCCTCGCTGCGTTTGTCAACTTGTGGCAATTTGGATTTTGCTTCCCGCGCGTCGTGCAGCACTTTATTTTGGCCCGGCCTGCGCTGCGCGACCGTCTGCCCACCTCGTTCATCCTCATGCTCGGCAGCCCGCACTGGGCCGGCCCGGCAGGCATGCTCACTGGTCTCTCGCTCTTTGTCGATGACGCCCGACGTCGCTCTGAGCTGGCGGCGTACGTGCTGCCCAAAGCGCTCGACTCGGCCTGGCGCGTGGCTCGCACTCAAGGCTGGGCTCCGAAACTGCCCCATGGCGACTTGCTCCTCGCCATGGCCGGTATGAGCTTGGTCATGGGCACCTATGCCCAGCCTGACCACCTCTCGGGCTTGGTCCGCCGCGTGCTGTACCAGTTCCTCGGGCGCAACTAACCACGAAACTACTCCCAATCTACCGCCCGCAACTGCAACCTGCAACCTGCAACCTGCACCCCGCTGCCCCCAACTGCAACTATAACTACAAATCTAAATACATCTACAAGTACCGCTACCACTACGACTCGACCAACTGCCTGTCGTGCTGGCACGCACGCCTGCTGCGCTGTGCTGGCGACGAAAGATCATCGCCCGTTTCGTAAGGGAAGCGCCGGGAATGAATGGGCTGTAAAGCAAGCTAGGAAGGGGTTAGGGGTCAGGGAGGGCAGACTGTCCGGCCGGAAGAGAGGGAGGCAGCGAGGCGGATGGGTATGAACGTTAAGCGTGCTATAAGGGATGGAAAGGGACAAGGGACAAGGGAGACGGGGGAATGAAAGTACAAAACCAGGCACAAGAGCAGGCGAGAGTGGGGTAGTCGATAAAGACTGGTATCGGGGGGCCAACAGCACAAGGGAGCAAGATGCACGCATCTTCCCTCTCCAAGGGGCGGGGGGGGAAGAGTGCGTCGAGACGTGGGTTAGGGGGTAGGGAGGGAGGGGGGGGGGGAGGGGGAGGGGGTTATCGGCCCTTTTTGGTGAACGTCCGATTGAGCAAGTGGAGAACCTTGCCAACATCGAGTTTGACGTACTCCAAATCGAGCCACTGTACCTCGTCCTTCTGCTTCTCCAGCAGGTCGTCCAGTTTGAGGTCCATTTCCAGGATGGCTTTTTCCCTTCCCTTGTAGTGCAGCGCAATCAAAAACGCTGCGGGGAAGGCGAGGAAAGTGAAAAAGATATTGGCCCGACGCGGTTCCGGCACGGACGACTCGACGATCGTCCCGTCTTTTTCCAATTGGGCATGGGTGAAGCGGTAAGGACCTTGGGCCGACGATTGTGCGCACGTCGTTCCTTGCCATTGAACGCGACCACGCCCACGGCTGCCGTTGCCTTGCCGTCCTTGCCGGCTGAGGAGGTGAGACGCACATTGTGTAGGTAAGAGCGGTAGGCGTCAAATTGCATGCGCAGATACGCATTGTGCTCCCCAATTGTCCGGTACACCGATTCGAGCGAAGCCATTTCCTGCACCATTTTTTCTCGCATGTTGCCCAGGTGGGCCAGCTCGCCTCCACTTCGTCCGCCATCAGCGCATACCCGTCCCGCCGATCCACAATCTTCAGTTCCTCCAACTCGCGCAGCATCTCCTTGGTCTTGATCCCGCGGCGGACCATTGCCGCGTCTTTGCTCGTTGCCGCCCGCTCGGCAATCAGCTGCAGCGCCAACGGTCGTGGCTCCGCTAGCGCAGGCACAATCCGCAGCATCTGCACAAACAGCGATTTGGTCTCCATGTACAAAATCTCGTTCGATGTCACATTGTTCTCGACATGAGCGCCGTTGTCAAGTCCTGAATCGGCGTTTCCCACCGACTAAACAGAGGCAACTCAATGCTCCGGTTCTCGTTGCGTGGGACCTGGGCCGGCGCAGGGCCCAGCTCATCCACCACAATCCGAAGGTGATGCTTGTCGCCTGGCGCGAGCACGTCGAGGTGCTGCGCAACAAGGGTATGCGTGTTGTACAGCTCATTGAGCGTGATGGAAATCTGCAGATCCTTCTTGCTCAGCGCCATGTACTGGTCCATCTCTAGTGTCTCGTAAAAGTCACCGACATCGCAGAGCGCATTGAGGAACTGGTTGATCCGCGGTTGGTTGCCTCGACAAACGGGTTGAGCGAAAGCATGTACTCCTCCTTGGCATAGCTCGGTTTGTTGGCCAGGTTCTGCAGCATCTTGGCAATCAGCGTCAAGGTCCGACGCGGATGCTTGGCGGGACTAGCGTCGACCAGCATGTACGCCTGCGGCGTGACAATGGCCGGATTGATGAAGCGCAAAAAGAAGAAGCCGCCAATCAACGAGCACACCGAAGCGTCACTGGCATCAGGGTACTTGCGCTTGGTCAACGACCGAATTTGTTTGCAGATCCACCGGATCCCATACGGAACCAGCTCAATCGAATTGATAATCGTCTGCAAAAGCTCCCGGCAATTTCCATCAGCATCGTCAGCCGCGGCGCGACAATCGCCTGCACATCCGGATTGGCCGCCGCCACCTCGGCCGGCACACCCCGCGGAAGGTTGGGCGGAAGACTACCGGAATCCTCCTCGATCTGACTGATCATCTGTTCGTACACCTTGAGCGGGTTCACTTCCAGGTTGAGATCCTTGCTCAATCAGACTGTTGATCCGCTCCGCAAGCACCTGCTTTAGGAAACTCTGCCCCGGTCCACGGCGCGTGTAGGTGGTCATCATCCGTGACACGGGCGTGTTGGCACGCAGCAGCGAGCCAAAGTCGGTCGCCATCTCAAACTGAGCCGAGAGGACGGACTGCAGACAGGACCGAGCAAACCGAGCAAACCGAACCGAGAACCGGCAAAGGGGAGGGGGAGGAAGATGTTTCCGGTCCAGGTCAGCAGCCGCGCGGGCGGGCAACAAGGGAAGGGGGGACGACGCACCTGGAACATGGTGAGCAGCAGATGCTCTTCGCGGCTCTCGTATTGGTTTCCATACAGGGTGAACATGACAGTCTGCAGCAGCGTGTCAATCTCGGCCAGCGACACCAGTCGGCAGAGGGCGGCAATGTGGCGTGGCTCGGACTGGAGGAGGAAGAAGAAGTTGGCGTATTGCTGGGTCTTGCGGTCGTCCAGCGCATAGCCCGACTGGACATCGGGGTCGTCCAAGGTCTGCGCCACATCCGTCTGCTCATCCAGCGCCATGCGGTTGGCAATCAAGCGCAATGCGCGAGTCGAGGAAGCGCACGTCGCGCTCGAGCATAAAGTTGTTCTTGCTCTGGGCCGAGATGCGCGCCTTGAGCAGACGCAGACGACGCTGGGTACGCGCAAGCTCGTCCTCCACATCCACGTCTTGCTCGGCAGCTAGGCTGTAGAGCGCGGTACGCTGTACCGGTTGGCGCGGCCAAAGTGGGCGCTCATGAGGCCACTGCGCCGCGCCGCCGAGGACGGCGCATGGGCCGTGGGCGCAGCAGGCGCGGGAGGGGGGAGGAAGCCATGGGCACAGCGCCAGCGGCGAGTGGGGTGGGGGTGGGGTGGTGGGGGCGGGGGGGGGCGGGGGGGCGACGTGGCGGGCGGAGTGCGAGGCGTGGTGTGGGGGGGGCGGCTGCGGCTGGGCTGCGGCTGCGCTTGCGCTGGGATTACGCTGCGACTGGACTGCGCTAGGCTGCGTTCTGCTCGCCCAGGCGCCTCTGCTCGGGGCGGCACGCGGAAGGCGCAGGCACCAGTACCCAGTACTGCCCAGCGCGCCTGTGCGCGGCTGCGGGCGGCCGCTGTGCGCTGCGTACTGCGTGCTGGTGGCGACAGGTGGCAGCATGCCAGCCCCGTGCGCCTGCCCGCCCGGCACCGCGCCAGTGTGCGTCCGCCTGCCGCCCTCGATTGGCCGCAAGCACCAACTGGCCTGCCCTGGCCTGCCCTAGCCTGCTCTGGCCTGCTCTGGCCTGCTCTGGCCTGCCGCCAGTGCCCAGCCCGTGCTGCCCCACGGCCTCCCCCCCGCCGGCCCAGGCGGCGCACACGCGTTAGCCTCCCTCTAGGGTTCCACCTCCCGCGCCGCGCCAGGTCACGCCCATCACACTCAGTCCCCTCCTGCCACACTGCCCCCGCTGAGCTAAGCGTGGAAGCACGTGACGCGTGACGCGTCACGCGTCATGTGCGATGAGCTTATGCAGAGCTGGTCTTTGTTACGCTCTCGCATCTTCTCAGACTCATCCCCGAGCGCCTCAGGCGTAAAGCTTTAACTTCAACTAGCTCCTCCAGTTCGGTTACATATGTACACCCCCTGGCCAATGTTTGTCGCCCAACCACAACACCGGCCACATCTCACACCCTCGCGGCCCTGTCTCCTCCATCTCGTAGCCGTCTCCAGACCAACGCCCAATCGATCACCTCGGGAATCCGAACCAAGTCCCTCGTCACAGACCACTCAAGTGCCTACCGCACCACTCGCCTACGTACACCAGGTACAGCCCACAGGCAGAGGATGGCTCAAGGAAGCTGCGATAGAGGGTACTCGAACAGAAAAAAGGACACGCACTGTCCAACGCAGAAGCGTCGTTCCCGTACCAGCTCAGCCAGCTCGGGCCAGAGTTCAGGGTGCAAGCCTCAAGAAACGACGATGCACGCATCGGGTCCGGCAACAAGGCCGACAAGGCTAGGCACTGTGTTCCAGCAGCGCATTGCGGCCCTCGAGCCAGGCAAGAAAGTCAACCGCTTGGAAGAGTACGGCAGATTTGCTGCCTGCCTCGCCGCCCGTGCTGCCACCTCGACCACGGCCCTTGCCAGCCTGTTCATCCACCTCCCGCGAGCGCTTTTTCCGCCGACTAGACGCAGCAATCGGCACTGCGACCAATGCCGCCGATCCACCGGTCCTACCAACGCACCATCTGTGCCCTGTGGCCCGACCGACCGCGCCGACCGCACCCGCACCCCTCGTCCTCCGATCGATCGTCCAACCCTTCCTCTTCCACCCGGTCCCCGCGCCTGCCGCCAACCCCAGCGCGCGCGCACCATACTTTCGCCCTAGCTCCAACAACTCCACCACCTCCACAAAGCCAGCACGAATGTTCTCCCTTCTGCGCTGCTCCGAGGCGACGTGCAACGAGCGCGCGCGCGGCCGCTGGCGCGCGCTCCGTCGTACGAGCAACCATGCTGGACGCCGAACCGCCTGGGCTGGTCCGCGGGTGTGCACGCGGCGGCGAAAGGTTCGGCCGGCGTTTCTACTGCTGTCCGGTTCCAGTTGTGGTTCCGGTTCCGGTTCTGGCTCCATGGGCTTGGGCACAGGCGAGGGGGGCGCCGTTGGCAAGCGCCACCTGCGACGGCGCGGCGGGGACAGGGAGGGTGTACGCTGGCAAATGGGCCGGCAAGTCGGGCTGGAAAGCCACTCCAACTCCAACTCAGTGAGAAAAGTGTGGAGCAACTGCTCTTCTTGGGCATTGAACAGTCCGCCCGCAGCCGGCGCGCGGCCCCCCGAGCCAGACGAAGTAACCGCTGGCCCGGCGCTTGGCGAGAGAGAAGCGCCAAGTTCCGGTACCCCGTCCACGTGCACCGTTTCGGGCGCTGAAAGCGGCTCGGGCGCGGCCACGTACGCTCCCCACCCGAGGCACACTCAGCGGAAGTGAGCGTGGTCCGGCTAGGTGGGGTCCGGGGTGCGAGCGTCGTGCCCCTGCCACGCCTGCGCCTGGTGGGGCAGCAGGGCAAAACGGGTAGGGTAGGTGCGGAGCAGGAACATAATCACGAGGTGCGGCCGTGCAAGTAGTCAGAGAGGGTGGGGGGACGGGATCGTCGCGGGTACCAGGGGCGAGAGATAAGTGTCCCCCTCCTCCTGGGCTGGAAGCCGGGCGCGAGGCAGCCGCGCAAGCAGGACGCGAAACTTGGTCGGACAACGGACGTAACCCCGTGGTGCACCGAGGCGGACGGGGAACGGGGGGGAGCAGCCGACCACGCACCATCCGTGCCCAGATGGGGGTAGCCGATGCGCACATCAGCCTCGCCTGCCGCGGCGTCTCGGGCGAGGACGGTCTCGAGCTCAGCGAAAGATACCTGCTCAGGCAGACCAAGGTCGATCTCAAAGTCTGCAGAGCGGGTTAGGCGAGGTTAGGCACGCAGGCGGAGACCAGAGCCAGGGAAGCGGTGCGTACCCTCGTATGGAACAGGCATGGGGGGGAGACTTGCCCCGGAAGCAGGTGCAGGTGCAAGAGCGCGCGGGACCGTCATGTCCATCGTAGGTGGGTAGATCGTGCCCGTGCGCGAAGGGGACGAGAGGCCCAGGGCCGAAGAAAGCATAGCGAACGTGCCGACAAACACACCGTTCTGCCAATGGGCAATGAGCCAATGAGCAATGGGCAATGGGCAATGGGCATGAGCAATGAGCAATGAGCAAATGGCGGTGATGATCGCGTCGCGACAGTAGGGACGCTGGTGACGATGTCGCCCGCCGGCAGGGGAGGGCGCGACAGGTGCCGGGCACCACCGATGGTTAACGGTTAATGGCAAAGCGTCAACGCGCGTACCGTTGGCCGTTTCGCGGATCCGGTTGCTACGTTTCCTCCACCCGGTCCCTTCACCGACACCGGTCACCGGTCACCGACCAGCGGTCTGCGTCGGGGTTGAACGTTTGCACTGACGCAGTGCGGATGAGCACGTCTGGATACAATCGATCTGAGATCTGATCGATCATCGATTATCGATCACCGGTCACTAGCTTCACTAGAAGAGTCACCTAGTCACAGTCACCGAGTCACCGGTCAGGCCGGTCACAGGTCACCATGCATCAGTCTCGGCAGTGTCTGAGCAGTATCTCAGCAGTGTCTCAGCAGCCTCAGGCCGAGGCCGGGCCTAGCCAGTGCCTGCCCCGGCTCACCGATTCAAGCTCTCTAAGATAAAGTCTCAGATCTCAGATCTCTCAGATATCCATATCTGCAAGCACTGTGCCTTAGGGCCTTAGGTCTTTAGGCCATTTAGGATGATCGATGATCGATGATCTGTATTTGAGCCAGGCACTCTTTCCCAAGTTGTCCTCCGTAGCCTCGGTTGCCGGTTACCGGTTACCATGAATTGGTCGGGAAGCAATGCAATACGCATGCGGGAATCGCGGCGAGGTGGCCTATATAATGTGGCCCAGTTGGGGCCCTCGCATCGTCCCCTTTTCGGCCCGCCCTCTCTTCCCCCATATCTATATCTGACCCAGCAAAGAGGGACTGTATACTCTTGCATGTGATGATTATTAGGTGTGAGATCTGAGGGCGCTCTTCTTCCAGTCTCCTCTACCGTCGCTACCTCCTACACACCCTATGGCCTTGCCGCCATACATCCTGGCCGAACGCAAGTCCTTCGTCATGCAGTCGCCCAAAGTACATGGTGGGATGCACGTGACATGTGATGGGCCGCCGCAGTTGGTGTGAATCCCATACTGCGTCTCTCCGTCTCTGCTTCTCACTTTTGGTCCATGTCCAATGCCTATTTTTTCTCCTCCACCGTTTTTCCAATTCGCACACGCGACCGACCATGATATAATGTGCCGTCTTGTCGTTTAGCGCCTAGCGCTTAGCGCTTAGCCCCCGAACACCCCATAACTTGATGCACGTATCCACAGAGTCGGAGCAGGTGTGATAGATGTGATGGTTCTCGGCTTTTTGGTGAAAGGAGACCAATTGTGAGAGGAACGTTCACCTGAAAACGTTGTTGGGCTGGTCTTTAAGTACGTGCATGCGCACCGCACGGCACCCAGCAATAAAGCCCGAGTGTGGGCACGGAGACGGCTACGCAAATTGGCATCACGCTTACACCTCTCGGTCCTAATTGTGTGCGCGCCCGGCGACTTTTTTCCATCCCAAGGGAGCGCCCCGCACATAATGAGATGTGATGCATGTGATGGTATTCTCCGTCTCTTTCTTACTGTATAGCCCCACAGTGGATCCGAATCATGCACTCCCATTTTAGCGGTTCTCCTATTGCGCTTTCAATATAAATCCTCTGCCTGTCTATCAGGCGTGGCCCTTGACCAGCTTGTACATTACATGCATTATAGCCATATCATTGGAGATCTGATCGCCCCTCCGTCTCTACGAGAATGGGAGTGGAACCAACCAGACTGGATCAAGCCCATGAGCCCGCTTTTTGGGAGTAGTTTTGGGTGTGGATTTCATGGACCGGTGGGAAAAGAGTCGAGGGGAGGCGAGGGCAAGATCGTGTTTTCGGAAAAAAGAGACGAGGCGCCTTGTAGGCTGAAATCACGACAAAAGGGAGCGAGGCCAGAGGAGCCTCGAATGATCGGGTCTGGGTTAGGGGCTGTGGAGTCGAATGCAATAAGCATTGCTAGTGGAAGTAGGGAGGTCAGCCGTCTGCTCCTCGGGCTGCCCCGACCTGGTGGGCGCCCTATATAGTCGCATGTGGACTTCGTCGCGAACGCATGGACGGCAAGCATGCGGTGGGGCGGAGGGATCCGGGATCAGTGTAGCACAGGAATGGGGAAAGCTCTCTCGTATTCCTATTCCCGCATTTGTGGAGCCTGAAACTACTTTGCGCAGGGGTGGGAGGAGAGGTATAGGCACTGCAACGGGAGCAGAGGTGGGAGGAGAGGGTGATCGGCATGCTCGCTAAAGCGAACTTGCGTAGGTAGATGTAAAGATATCTGTTTGAGATGAGCTCAGACAATAGAGTGGTCAGTGGATGACGGGATAGAGCTGAATCAAGGACCGACGGAAGAGACACAGAAGGCAGCAAAGGGCACTGTGGGGTCATCCTTAGTGCCCGGAGCGTCTGGATCGAGGTCAAGCCTCGGGAAAGGCCTCCCTGACTTCCTTCCATACGGTTTTGAGCGCCGCTGCGGTTTGGATCCTCTAATAAACAAGCTAAAGCCCGCCTGCTCTGCACATGCCCAGTGGAGCGTGCCCCCAAGCCCAACCAAGTTTGACGATGGTTGGTTGCACCATGTACGGTGGCGCGAGTAGCTATGCGTACGCGCTACAGTAGTCGCCCTCTGCCCAAGTCTAAGTCGGTTGGCCCAAATAAGGAGAGCAAGTATTCAGTATCTTCGCGACGTCCGTCGCCCTGTTACCACTTATTTTCCTTTTTCAACCGCTGCGCCTGTGGCGATCAACCTCTCTTTTGACGTGTCTTCCTTTCTACACCCCCTCTTGTGTCCGTTTCCTTTTTGACTTAGCCTGTACCCCTGGTCGGTGTGGGGATCCTTTTCCCTACACTCCATTCTTGTCCTTTCCCGCCTATCCTGTCCGACTCCTGTCCGTTTTCCAGCCAATTGATCCAGTACAGGCAGCCTTCTCTTGTTGGCGTCCGACTTCCTTTCCGGCCTCGTCCTACAGCAATCCGTCAGTCCAGTCCCGCGAGCCCTCCTTTGGCCGCGTCGATTTCCAGTATCTATCAAGTCTTAGTTGAGGCAGTGTTTGTCCCCCTCTGCCTCCTCCCGTCCCTAAGTCCCGGAGGTTTCAGACGGCCCAAGCCGGTACAGACGCATCCTTGCCACACATGCAGCCGCCCCACCAAAGGCCTCTCCTCGCCCCTAGCTCCGGTCAACGGATTCACCAACTAGCCCAAGCACGAAACTACCGTGAGTCGTCCTTCGGTCTCCTAAGGGATTGTACCCAAGAAGAACCTGGGTGAGCCCCCTGGCGGGGGCCGCCCGTGACACCGTCGGTCTCTTCAGATCCAGCCTTTTCTCCGTATGGATCCCGCTGCGATCCTGCCAGAATTGAGAAGTTTCGGCGACTGGAGTTATTCTATACACCTGTCTTGTTGCCATGTCAGCCTTTCCGGCCAAACTTTCATCAGGGTTGGAGAGTACACAAAGCAAAACATTTGGCTCTCATTCCGGCGCACAGAGACGTGATCTTGTTACGCGAGCTGACGCCCAGATCCAATAAGAGGTGTTCACCTCGTCTCTATATTGTTAGAGGGTAGTGCTAGGCTTCCTCTGCACGGCCCTCAATGGATCGGTGACGCTCGCTTAGCCGGGCGGAAGAGTTCCGCTCGCAGGCAGAGCGCATGTTCTGCTCGCTTCATCTCCCTTCTCTCTCTCCTGTCTCCTTACCTTCAGACGTTGCTGGAAGACTTGTGGTTCACCACTTTGCCTTCACGCCTTGTCTGAATACTGTTTTGCAGCTGATCCATATCAGTCATCGCGAGTACTCCCAAGTCGCACTCTAGCACATATTGCTGATGGTCGTTTGGATCCGCCATTTGCGTTCAGGCTCGGCAAACCATGAGTGGGCTCTTCTCCAAGAGAAAATACCCTTCTAAATAACGGTGAGTGGGGCTACAGTCCGGGGTCCGCCCATCACACACACTGACACACCGAAGAAGAAGAGAGTTGGGAGTTACATCAGTGGGTAACGCTGCCGCTGTGGGAGTCAATACAAATGTGCTTTCTTTTTCTAACCGCAACTCACAGTGTATACCTTCAACAGCGCAACGCTCGTCTGCCCGGATAACAATGTAGCAGTGATGCAGCTGATGGACTAGTGGTGGCACGCTTCTGATGGGGCCACGGAAGGAGGGGATGGCTGTGGTTTCTACAGCATCACTACTGTGATTGAAGAAGCTGTGGCCGCCTGCATGACACAACCACACCACACCGTGTCTGCGCAGTTGCCGTTTGCCTCGTTCGTCACGTCGGTTCAGGGGTGGGTCGGCTGTGGTTCGGCACACCTCTCTGCCTTTCGGTGAAAACAAAGGACCTGCGTTCGTTCAGCTTTTGCGGGTAAGGTTGCTGGTGCAGCCCGAAGACCTGGTGCATGACGTCTGATGTCTGATGCATGATGTCTGATGCAGCGCCTTGCGTTACCCACACTGATATAGTGCGCACGGCCCAACACGTCGATCTCCGCCTGGCCTTGGCAGGCGCCGTGCGGGGACGCGGGCGAAGCAGTGGCGGGGCTTGCAGCCTAAAGAGCGACAGGGCCCGAGAGGAGCGGGGCGGCGGCGCAGGAGCGCTGTGCTGAGATGCCCGCTGCAGTCGCTCTGGCGGCAGTGGTGCAGTGGCAGCACTGGCCTCGTGCGGCTGCTGCAGCGCTGCGATCGAGCGGCGATCCTGACCAAGTCGCTCTTGCCATCCCAGGCCACTCGGCGCTAATAATGCCTCAGGCGCAGGCCGCCGTGGGAAGCTTACAGCGACTGGCCCGCTGCAACGCAGTTGATTTGTGGTTGCTCGAGTATTGCAGTCTGCCGTGTCAGGCGCTTCGCTCGTGCGCGCTGCTGTTTGGGACCAACTTCTTGCTCGACATGCTCTGGTCCGCTCGAGTGCTGTGCAGGGCTCCCACTTGGGTATAAAACCCAGCTGGTGCCATTCTCTCTCTCTCCTCTCGCTTCTCTTTCCTCCCACATCCTCCTCCTCGCCGACACATCTCTCCCTCCTTCCCTACATCCCTGTCGCTCGCTATGCTTGCACGCACCACGCTCATTCCCCTCCTCTCGGCGGCCGCCGTCTGGGCTCAGGACCAGTACAATGGCCAGTACTCCACCCCGGAAAACCTTCCCGCCAAGGTCGACGGAAAGAACGGCCAAAAAGGATACAATGACTGCACTTCCCGCTATGGCTCCTCCAGCTCGAGCGCTGACTGCACCAACCTCTTCATCAACAGGTATGACTCTTCCCTTCCCCGCTTCTTTTCCTCGGTAGGGTGCCGCACAAAGACTGTTGTGACTAACTCCCCTTTCGTTTTCAGCGTTGCCGACTTTTGCTTGTGGGGTCTGCGGAAGAGCGGGGAGACCGTAGGTGCTTCGGAAGCGACCGTGATCTCCTACTGTCTCAAGGACGGTTACGGTACCCGCCTCATTCCTGAGGGTACCATCAGCGGTGCTCATTTCCTCAAGACGCCCAACTTCATCCAGGTACGTTGAATGCTTCGAATCGATCACTGATGGATACGAGTGCACCAGCTGTGCATCTTCATTCCATTCCTTCGCATATATCCATTGTTTGCATTACAATGTACTAACTATATGCCGATGCCTTCCTCTCTTCTCAGGTAACCGGGACGGGTGACTTTACTAAGATCAACATCCAGTCAGGCGATGAGGGCGGTGAGCTCGACCCCCACGGTGCGACCGGTTCGGGCAACCCCATTGGCGGCTTGGTCTACTCCACTGCTGTGTCGGGAAGCTACCAGCGTTTGCCCGAGTGGATGAGCTTCATGTCCGACTCGGAGTTCTGTGTTCGTGCCTGCACTGGGGGCGAGACAACTGATTCGCAGCAGTACTGTCAGCACATTTACGACGAGATGGGATGCGAGTGGGTCATGCCTGCCTCGTACGACGAAGGTGTCTTTGAGGAGTGTGACGGTGACTCGGGCGAAAAGCCGGGCATCTATACTATCAACGGCAGCACCTCCACTTTTTACCAGAGCCAAGGCGCCACTCCTTCTGCTCACCGCGCCCCGCGCAGTTCCAATTGCCGCAACCACGCCTCGGCCACCAATGGCCCCACCCGGCATTCTATCTAACCACTACTACTATACGTCATCCTCACGGCCGTTATTAGGACAGCGTTTTCTACCTGTATACGCGACTCTCGTGCTTGCTACCACTTATCTCTGCCCGCACACGACGTTTTCTCTTGCATTCCTCTTGTGCGACCCCTGTACGTGTGATCCGCGAAGAGACACTTTATCATTTGCCCCACCATTCGTCTTCCCTTTTGTGCGTTTTGGTCACTCTGAACCCTGTGATCCTCTCTTTGTTTTCTCATCCCCCCTCTCTTTGGACAATCAAACTCTTGCGCTTCTATTCCATCCGCAACAGCCGATAAGGAACAACGTAGAAATATGCAAAAGCCCTTCCCAACTGCATCCGTGCTATATAAACGTGGCTGTTCAATTGGAACTGCGACATCCCGCATGATCTTCATGATCTTTACGGAACGCTTGGCTTGTGGCCTCCCCCTCTCTACTAATACAGTCTTCTCGGCCAGACAAAAGACTGTAGGAGGGGGACATCGATAGTAACCCTCTATTACCCTTCTGTGGAGAGATTCCCCGACGGTCCTCACCGAGAGGCTGGGTTCGCTCATGTCGACGCTCCTCATCCCTCAGTGAGCCATCATAATCTTGTACTAGGCGGTGCGCCTTCTCGCCTGGACCGCCATGCGGGTTCTCTTTCCGTCTCGGCTGCACTGTATGCTCTGGGTTACGATGCAAAGTGCGGTGTTGGACCACCGTGTGCCGCTCTATGTCAAGAGGCTGAGAGGTCGACTTGTAGCTAGTTAGGTTTAATATAGTGTGCGCAGTGCAAGAATCCGCAAGTCAATTAAAGCCCTTTTAATTTCATGTGGCGACGAATATACAACTACGTTAGCAATAACATGTCGGCCTCCCAGTTAGTATCGCAAGCTTCGGCTTGCTATCGTTAAACTTGGAACAATACAGAGAAGATTAGCATGGTCCCTGCACAAGGATGACAATCTTGACCAGAAGAGTCGCTTCTTCAGAAGCACATTATGTTTTTGTGCCAACGCCCCGTGTCCTCCATCCACCATGCACGCTGCACTTCCATCTCCCAGCGGTCAACTTGGGATGCCCCCGGAATTCTGTCTTTGTCTCTGGTTTTCTCAAGGATTGCCTGATTTGATTTCTTGGCCCAAAAGCATCGGTGCCATGCATCATGCATCACAGTGCATCACACATGCCTGCCTGCCTCCCCACGCCTCCCCGCGGCCGAACTCCATTCCGCCCCAATTCCGCCCGTCCACCACCCAGCCCGACGAGCCAAACCCAAATCCACCGCCCTGTTTTTTCCTCCAGCACCCGGCCCTCCCCCCCTCCCTCACCATGTCGGCTGCCGAGCAGCCTACCGCCGCTGTCCCGGACCCCCGGCTTTCCGCTGCAGCCATCCCCAGCGCTCCGAGGGCACCGAGCCCGCCCCCGGTCTGACACTGGCCACGGGCCCTGTTGGTCAAGGCGAACCCGCCGCTGCCCATGCCACCAACGGCCATTCTTCCAACGAACCTGTCCCCCCCCCATGGTGCCCAGGCCCTGGATGCCGCAGATCCCTCCATGGGTCCAGTATCGGACACGCACAATGATGCGCCGAGTGGCCTTCTCCGCGCTGCCAGTGACGGTACCCGCGCTCGCGGTGTCCGCTTCCTTGACGACGACGAGCCCAACCTCCCCCCCATCGACGACCTTCCCAAGGACGCCAAGCG
Organism: Moniliella sp. 'wahieum'; assembly: GCA_003971905.1. Lineage (NCBI taxonomy): Eukaryota > Fungi > Basidiomycota > Moniliellomycetes > Moniliellales > Moniliellaceae > Moniliella > Moniliella sp. 'wahieum'. Next base: position 27,492 of record RSEE01000155.1, on the reverse strand, counting down.
CCAGGGCAACCCTGTCAAGAGTGAGCCCACACCACGCCTCAAGACCCTCGCATTGACCGCTCCTCACCTGCGGTCTCGGGTGTTCCATCCTCGCTCCCATCGACGGAGCCAGCTCAGTCCGGGCCTGCCAAACCTCAGGAACTGGAGCCTGAGAACAAGGCCAGCCTAGCCCGCGCTCGTATTGAGGCGGATGCCAGGGATGGGCCGGCGTGGATAGCGCTTTTGGATGCAGAGGTGGAACGAAACGCAGATGTGGGCGACCAAGTCGCATTGTACGAAAAGATCCTCCGTTCCTTCCCTGTGCCGAGAGCATTTGGGTGAAGTACATTGAGCTTCTCTCGTCCATGTCCGAGTTTGCCCAGGTGGAGAGAGTTCTAGTGCGTGCGCTCAAACACACAGTCTCGGTCAACGTGTGTGCAGCTTATGTGGCGTATGTGCGGAGGATCCACCCTCTCCCCGCTGCTGCGGTGGTGCAAGCAGACTTGTCGGCAGCATCCGAGTCGGCCGCTGCTCGCCGAGTGACCGAGGGTGCCTATGAATACGTTCTTAAGCGCGTGGGGGGCGAGAGAGGGGCAGGCATGCTATGGCAGGAGTACATTACTCTCTTGAAAGAGCGTCCGGCCCACTCACCCTGGGAGGAGGCCCAGCGACTTGATGCAGTCCGAAGGGCTTACCATCAAGCTGTTATTCAACCCACTGCGGGAGTCGAGGTGCTCTGGAGAGACTACAATGCGTTCGAAACCGCCACCTCGCGCACAACGATGCGCAAGCTAGTAGGGGACCGATCTGCAGCCTACATGTCGGCACGAGAGGTGTCAAAGGCATCGGATGCGCTCTTTGATCGCATCCATTCCGCCTCCTCTCCTGCACTCTTGCCTTTCCCGCCCGCCTGGGATCCGCTTCCAGCACAGGCCCGCATCGACGGGGTGGCTGATCCGCATGCGGCGGCAAGGGACCGCAGCTTAGCGGCCGCATGGGTCGCACTAATCGATTGGGAATTGTCTAACCCCCTCAAACTGGATGAGAATGATGCAGCACAGAAGGCGGCTTTGGTGGACCGGGTGGAGCATGTGCTGCACCATGCGCTGGCCGCCCTGCCGTTTTACCCTGAGATGTGGTACGTCCTACCTTCTTGTTCCCTAGACAGGCTCTCTACCAACGCGATGTTGTTCTGTAGCCTGGGATGAGGGCCAAGTAGCTAACTTAGCCCACTGCAGGCACCGTGCTGCCACGTACTATTTCTCGGCGGGTAAGATCCCTGATGGATGGAAGTTGCAACGAAGGCTTCCAGGCCAACCCGCGGAGTTTCCTCTTGGGTCTGGCTCAGGTGCAGCATGTGGAACGCATTCTTCTCGATGGACAGCCGGCTTCATTGCCCCCTCCTCCAGCCCAAATTATTCCAGGACTAAACCAGGCTGGCGATGCAGTACAGGAGGAAGCCTTCTCTGTCCCGGAGCCGACCAAGCCTCGAGTGGGTCAAGTGTTTGATGCATTAATCGAGGCCCTAACGGCGCAATTGGACACTCGGGCTAGCGTTCACACCAAGGCCATTCAGGCCTTGGACCCTCAACAAGCCCCCAAAGAGCCAAAAGCTGAGGCTGCTAATGAAGATTCGGATGATGAGGGTGGAATGCCGCAGGCGCTCAGTCGGAGAGCAAAGGAAGAGCGGGATCGCAAAATTGCACGGTTGGACGAGGCCTATATGCAGGGCACGACCAAGTTGCGCAACGACTTGACGGTGGTGTGGATCAAGTATATGCAGGCTATCCGTCGTATCGAAGGCTTACGGCCTATGCGTGCTATCTTTGCCCGGGCGCGCAAGTCGGCCCATACGACGTGGCGCGTGTACGAGGCGAGTGCGCTGATTGAGTACCACACTTCGAAGGACACACGCGTTGCCACCAATGTGTTTGAGCTGGCGTGCAAACTTTTTGCCTCTCCCGCCGTTTTGGCTCTTACCCCGGGGGAACCGAGTGTGGCTTCGTCGGGCACGGGCACAGGCGCGATTCCCTCCGTGGGGGGAGCGGCGGCCATGCAAGCCTCCCAAGAAGCGGCAGCGGCCCTGGCGGTTCGCTACCTCGAATTTCTTCTCTCCATCAACGACGAGAACAATGCCCGTGCGCTGTTTGAGCGCATCGTGTCCAGTCCCTTGTCGCCGGAGCTGACCAAGCCTTTGTGGGAACGGTGGAGAGAGTTCACTCACCAGTACGGCGATGCAGCGGCTATTGGGTCCTTGGACTCGCGCTTTTTGGCCATGTACCCTTCTGTTTCTCCGCTTGAAGCCCTGTCGAGGCTGTCGTGTGGGCCGACGACGCACCGATTCATCACCGTGACTTGGGCCACCCTACACCTGAGGAAGAAGAACAGCTGCAGCGGTCCGCACCGCCGCCCGTCGTGCAACCTCCTCCCGCTAGTGGGGCGGCGGCGGAAGAGCCCCTTCCTGCGTCGAGAGCTCGGTCAAACTCCCCCATACCCTTTGTGCCTTTCAAGCGGGCCGGAGAGGAGATGGGATTCGGTCCGAAACGCATCAAGCTGGGAGGTCCGCCGCCTGCCATGCGAGAGCGCGAAAGGGAGCGCGAACGCGAACGTGCACTGGGACAAGCCCAAGATGCCGTCAACCTTCCTCCCTCGGTATGGGAACTGGTGGCCAAACTGGTTCCGGCTGCTACCTACAATGGTCCGATTGTGGCCCCCGACATGTTGCTCCGGGAACTGCGGTCGGCCCAAATGCCCTCGGCAGGATCGAGGGGGTTCAATTCTCCTCGTGGCCAAGCTGCGTTCGGGGATCATTCCGCTGCGCCATCGCGACCCCCGTGGCTGCGAGCGACCGTGGGCAGGCCCAGGCAGTACTAATGTGGTTCTTCCTAATTTTTCTCTATCTTTCTCTCTCGTCTCGAAAATGAGCGAACCAATCTCGTGATGAACCAACTTTACATGAAGTATTTTTCGATAGGCAATGACAAGCGTAGTGGGCAACCAACGCTGCGGCCGTCCTCCACGATCTTCAGCGCCAGAAGGGTTATAGGAGGGAGGCCTTTTGGCACGATAAAAAACAAAAGGCAGCCTCATCGCGTTTTTGCCAACACGGCATTATGTTGCACGTGAGGAGAAAGCAAGCCCAATAGCGTTTTTCTTGCCTTGCCTGTCCTCTCATCCTGTTGTCACCATCGGTTCTTCCCTTTCCCCTCTTGTCAGAATTTGGATGGCCTCTGCAACTAGGGTTGCGCGAAGCGCCTGGATGCATCGTACTACTAGGAAAGGGTGAAAAACAAGGAGAACGAAGGGGGTGGTAGTGTGCCATGATGCATGATGCATGATGCGTCATGCATCAATTACGGGCTTATCGATTGCTGATTTGCTGGTTATCTGGCGTACTGGGCCCCTGCCGTAAGCACAGCGATCCGTCTCAGGCCCCAGTGGCAGCTGCGATCGAGTCACTCTGCTGCCCATTAGCAGCGGGGCTAGCAACCGAGTCAGAGTGCGGGTTAGATCATAGATCTTGGATCTATCCCAGACCAGGCCGGGGCACAGACGGCTTTTCCGTTGCGTTATAGTCACTAGTCAGCGTAACCCGGTACGCATGTGTGGACTAGAGCTACTAGAGGGACCCTGAGTTGAGCCGCTGAACGTCTGAACGCCGATGCGCATGACTAGCACGCCCAGCTATGACTCCGGCTCGGTGGCCCCGGTGACCCCAGCATGACTGTCCAGAGGGACGCGTGAAATGTCCAAGTCCGTCCGTGCACAAACGAAAACGGGTTTTTCTTCTTCCCACCACCATCTCCATCCATCGTCTCGCGGCCACAGCTTCGCCATGCTTTCGCTGCCTTTCCGCTCTTCCCTATCCGCGGCCCGCCTGTGCTCTCCTGTGCTGCACACCACTCGTGCCTCAGCGCGTGCCTTCTCCTCGTCCCGTACTGCCTTCGAACCCCGCAAGCCCCCGTCGCTCCTGACTCTTGCCGATCTAAACGTTGGTCAGATCCAGAGTCTCATCGACACAGCCAGCCAATTCAAGGAAATCAGCAAGGCCATTTCCCTCGCTGATTCGGACTCGGCTGGTCTAAGGGAGAACGACGGGTTCGAGGAGAACGATGTGGTCCCCCAGTCGCTGGCCGGGCAGACCATTGCCCTCCTTTTCACCAAGCGATCAACTCGTACGCGTCTGGCATCCGAGACGTCGATCAACATGCTCGGGGGTCATCCGCTCTTCCTTGCCCCCTCTGACATTCAGCTTGGCGTCAATGAGACGCTCTATGACACGACCAAGGTCGTCTCCTCCATGGTGGATGGAATCATGGCCCGTGTCGGGGCGCATGAAGATATCGAGGTTCTAGCCAAAAACTCGGCTGTACCGGTAGTGAACGCGCTTTCTGAACGCTACCACCCCACTCAGATCTTGGCCGACCTTCTCACAATGGCCGAGCACTTCCCTAACAGCGAGTCTAATGCACAGCTGACCAGTCCCCCGGGAACTTCCCTTCGTGCCCTGGCAGGGCTCAAGGTTGCCTGGATCGGAGACAGCAACAACATTCTTAACGATATCTTGGTCGCATTCCCACGTCTGGGCATTGACGTTGCGGTCGCTGCACCGGCCCCGAAAGGGAAAATGTACGCAAAGGATCCAGTGGTGTTCGCTACACTCGACAAGCTACTGGCTCAACTGCCGGAGGACGAAACGTTTGTCAAGGGGGGCTACCGTGCTGGTACTGTGACTTGGACCCACAGTCCCGAGGAGGCTGTGGCCGGGGCGGATGTGTTGGTCACCGACACATGGATCAGCATGGGCGACGAGGCGTCGAAGGAGCAGCGCCTGCGCGACTTTGAAGGGTTCCAGATCACGGATGACCTGGCTCGTCGCGGTGGGGCAAACCCGGACTGGAAGTTTATGCACTGTCTCCCCCGCAAACCACAAGAGGTCGACGATGCTGTTTTCCATGGCCCCCGCTCGCTTGTCTTCCCGAAGCCGCGAACCGCAAGTGGACGACGATGGCAGTGTTTGAGTACGTTTTGTCTTGGTCATTGTTGTGGAGAAACCTGGCGCCCGCTAACCGAGTGATGGAACGGACTGAACAGCCGCATTTTTGGTCGCTGGGAGCTTTAACTTGTACCAGATAAAATCAGCCTCCATGGCAGCAACGAAAACGCGAAACGCGAAACTCTTTTGGGTATGAATGTGGCGGGCCCAAAAAGGCCCGGGCCTGCAGATGCGGTGGTGGGCGGGCGTGAGAGTAGTAGAAAATATGACGGTTAAACGTCCCTGGTGTGAGCAAAACGTTTCCCCTATGTCCCTGCCTATTGTTACGGGGCGCTCCGGTTATCTCCGGACGCTGAGCCCCGCATGTCGTAGACATCTCAGCCCAACACCCGTCAGTCCGGTTAGACTAGCGAGAGAGAGCCAGTAGACACCTTATCTTTGCTGCGGATGTCATCCGCGGCCCGCCATGGTCGCATGGGCTTATCGGTACGATGCTTTTTGTGCCCATTGCGTCCAGTCTTGTCAGAACCCTTCCTGCTGCACCCGCAGCAGCACATTCTGTCTATACCTGTCACATCTCATGAGGCACTTGAGGCCTGGTTCCTTTTCTGCTATATATAAGCAGCCATGTCTAAGGCTTGCTCGCTGTGGTCCTTGTCGACCATCCTGTCTTCTACCTTTGGTCTCCCCGACTACCAGTTCCTCTCTAGTCCTTCCACCTTCTACCACCCTTACGCTTACGAATTTATGACTTACGTCGAGTGCACTGCAAGCCGCGTTTACTCACATCAGTAGCGCTTGCTCTGCTTTAGGACTCTGTCTGTTCCCGCCAGCTACAGCGTACCGAGTGTGATAACGCTTCCAGGAACAGAGTAACTTCGGAGCTCCGGGACCCCTTCAACTGGTCTAACGACCTACGTACGCGGCTCCTAATACCTCGGAGGGTCTGGACTGCGGCCTTTGCACCCAGGCAGCCGCCCAATAAACTAGAGGGTCTCTCCCTCGCCTCTACACCCGCTCGGTTCGACCAGCATCTGAAGCAGGACCCAACGTACGAGGCCCCGATTGATCTGTTTAGGGGTTTAACGTTTAACGTTTTTATACCCCTAAACTACAGGGGGGGTCCCGAGGTCGGGACCCCCCCCATGACACCTATCTCTATTCTGTAACCATATCATTGACAGAGCTCAAGGCTGAGACAAAGAAACGCTGCACATAAATCGACCCGTTCATCCGGCGTATGTTGCTTGTTAGTGCCAACCCCGTTTAAGGAATCAGGGGAATTGCCAGGATATCAGGTCGATCAAGACCTTCAGATGGCCGCCATTCGTTCCTATTATCTGTGCTTTTTGGTAACTGCCATCCCGTACGTAGGCTGCAACACTCTGAAGTAAGCTAGTAAAGCCTATAAGGCCTATAAGGCCTAAGGCCGGCCTTAGTGTGACATGTGACAGTTGGGTCTTAGATCTTATCGTTGCTCAGATGCGTCTCCGAAGGCTACCCCCAATTCTCCTTGGTTTCCTAGTAACGCGTATGTCGGACGCGATGGCGCTGTGCACGAAACCGTGTTACTTTTACCAACCAATACTTACCAAACGTGCATTCAATATTCACAGTGGCAAAAGTATAACCGTCAGTATTGAGTGAAATCAGGGTCAACACGTCCATCCATAACCGGTGGCAACGTGGACAACGTGGACAACGTGTAACATGCAACACCGTAGAACCAGTGCGATAATCGATAAGATCCAAGATCCAAGTAGAGAAAGAAGCCCCGGTGTACCGACACCCAGCATCATGATGCATGATGCATGAAGCTCGTTGAACGTTGAACTTCAACGTTCAACTTGAACACTGAACGTATACTGAGCACGCCCAACGTCGAACCGAGCAGCTGCGCTATGCGCAGGCCTGGCCCAGACAAAGTCATTTCACGTTCACTGTTCGCACGGGTCACGACGTTCACGCGCAACATTCACTACACTGCGCTCTGAGCTGAGGCGCAGCCGCCGAGACTGCTGAGGGGCCCTGTCGGATGCATTGCATGACGCCTATGCTTGATACGGATTTTACTGCGGTACATACCTTGGTTCGAGTGTCTCACTTTCTCTAGATCAGAGAGACGGCCGATGGCCGGCGGTGCATGGTGGACACCAGGAGCTAGTACTATAGAGGCCGCATGAAGCTGAAGTCGATCACGAAAAAGTACGTGCGAGGAAGTAAGCGACAGCGAGGGCGTGGGGGCCCTCAACGTCCTCAACGGCGTAAAGAGGGCTTGGCTGCTCTCCCATCGCGTGTATACCACATGGAAACAGACCGATAATCGATAACCACAAAAACACTGTTGAATAAACGTGTGTGTAAAAGCGCATCGATTTCGTTTCCGGTCTACCTGCCTATCGGGCCTGAGCCTCAGGCCTCAGGAACACTCATCAGGCGTTCTCAGGTTCGCAGCGATTTCCAGTGTTCCGTATAACCACAGCAGCGTCCCATTGCTAGGGCATGTGAGGACTGTCACAGGGTGTATATAATGAAGTCGGGTATTCGGTTGTACCCCCTGCAACGGATGGATCGGGCCGCCCGCGAACTTTACAGGCGGTCTCTCCCTTTTCTGTTCGTCCACTCAACCACCACCTCTTCTCCAAGGCTTCATCCGAGCCCCCTCTCCAGCACCACGATTGCTTTCCTAGCTCCTCTTCACTCGCGCCCTCTTCCTCATTCAACTCATCCGCCCACTTCCGCTTTCCGACCTTATATACTTTTCCATATCGCCGGATACATATCTTCATTTATTTGGGCCTGCAGCAACGTTACTCTTCTTCGTTGTGTTCTCTGTTGTCTTAAAGGTATGGTATCGTTCCAATCCCGGCGAGGCAGCATTTGGTCCAAATGGACCAATTCTGGCTCTAATACCATTTGCTACGCATTTTACCTCACTCAACATCTCTCTCCAAAGGCCGATATGGCCATCCGGGAGAGCCTTGCCGTGTTCAAGCGCACTGGCGACCGGCCCAATCCAGTCGAATGGGTCTTTGTACCTTGGAAGGTGTCCCGGTTTCTGCTTTGTCCTGCTGATGGCTAATCGCGTTAAACATGAACGGTCTCCGTCTCACCCTACAGGAGGAAGAGGACGGCAAAGTGGAAGACATTTCTACACTATGCACCACCCTTACTGCAACGCCACAAACCCCAATGCCCTCGTCGACACACTGGTTTTCATTGACCGTGCCAGCGGAACGAACGGGAGTGTGATCACAGTCAGCTCCAGACGTCCCCGGATGAAGGACGAGCGTACCCAGTCTGGGGTTCTCCCTATTAGCATCGTGGCCCAGGGCCGACTTCCGGCCAGCGCCGTCTCCAAGTTCTTTTGGAACGTTAAGCGTGGAAAGAATACCTTGCAGGAGGTACTTCTGCACCACGGCGTGTCTGCAGATGGGAAGAGCCAACGCTCTTGGGAAGACTCTGGCGACGAGTACTGGCCCTAGAATTAGTTTCGCATCTTACGACTCAATGTTCATACGCTGTCTCCTCCACTGATTACGCCTTTAAGCGTCACCGCCATTCACCTCCCCCTATTCAAGGTTCCTCTCGTCGTTTTCAAGAACTCCAAACAGTTTCCCCGGTCACCCTTCTTTCACCCTCCTCAATCTTCACGCCTCACGGTTCAGCCTTACCTCCCTTTTCACAGCACTTCATCCCTTGGGAGACTGAGATGTACTCTCGCTCCCTCTCTTGTGATGGGGGAGGAAATATTGTTTTGTATCGCGTTTACTTTGTGTCATACCCTAGCACAATCTCGTACGTTCTATTGCTGTGAGGTCTCTGAAATGCAAATGCTGTTTTACGTGCAAATGGAGCAATTTTTGGTTCATCATCTCATTGCTTGGAGATCGTCGGAAGTGTCTTCAGCCCCAAAGAGAGGCGCCCACTTGTCAGCTACTATTTAGCAGTATGCGAGAAGTCTTAACCTTTTGATGTTTATTACTTTGGATGGTAGAGCTTGATACTCTCCCTCCTTACCAACGATATCATCTGCGTCACTTAGAGCTCATTAGTATCCGTGTTGGAAGTCCGGCCCTCTCGGTACAATCGTATTGGGGAGAAAGAGCCAAATGAGTGTGTGGTACTGGCCGGATGCCAACTTTCTTCTTTAGTAGTGATTGCATTGTCTCCGCCACTCCCCATTTTTGCCCCCCCGCTGTCTCGTCGTCCCCAGCACGCCCTCCTTGCGAGAATAGTAGGGTTCCTATACCCCTTCTCCTTTTCTCCAACTGTGGCACATCCGTTGTTTATATGAAGCTTTCTCGCGGGTGCTCGGGACCGCGGCGTCTGCGTCGGCCGCCGCACTTCACAATCACGGGTGTGGACTCCAACTCTCAAATCTGGGCACTGTTTTTCTCAGCGTCTCTTCTGTCAGGAGCACAAACGTCAGATAAGAAAAGGGCGATTTCGTTATAGCCAAGCACATTAACCTGTGAGAACGCTCATCAGTGCATATCAGTCGATCATCTTTTGGCCCTCTCTGAATCCATAGCATGTGCAAAGATTAGACAGGAGCAGATGAAGCGCTTTACCTGCTGCCTCGTGCGTGCTGTTTATATGCGGCCGTCTCGGAGACTTTCGTGTGATGGTTCGCTCCCTCTGTTGGAAAATTTGACCATCCAATACATGACGCCGACCACGCGTGCGTAGTCTGGTAGGTGTTGGTTCCATGTCCGGAGGCCCGCAATGCAATTCTGCGTGCGCGAGTTTACCGCAGTACATTCCTCACTGGGCCGCCAAGCGGCGTACGTAAGGGGAGCGGGTGCAGTGTGGCGCAGTCAGTAGGGTTGGGCCGCCGTGGCTGGCGGGCGCTGGCAGCCTGCTGTGGCGCGGCAATAATACGTGCACCATAGCTAGCCAGCACCCCCCCCGCCCCCCCCACCCCCACCCCCACCATGTCGTCCATGTTCCGCCCCCACGACGACGCCCACAGCACCTCCCTCTTCCGCCGCCAGCAGCCTCCGCCGCCCCCACCGCCGCCCCGCCCGCCCGCCGACGCGCCTCCCCATGTGCCCAACCGCCACGAGCGCATGCGCCTTGCCCTCGGCGACCTCTCGTACGATGCCTCCTTCGCTGACGACCACGACCCCGACGACCCACTCGACCCCTCCGAGCTCATCGCCGCGCCCGCCCCAACTTCCCCCCCCGTCCCCGCATTCGACGAGGCAACCGCCGATCGGAAGGCTTGTACGCACTCGGAGGGCCACCGACCCGGCAGTCTGCGCCTGGACGATCTGCTGCGACCAAGGCCGCTCTGCCATCCACACCTGCCGCTGCGTCCGGCCCAGTTGCGCCATATGGGAATGCGCCGAGCCTAGCTCTGGGGCCACATCGGCTCAATGGCAATGCCAGTCCCGCCAAGCCAGCCGAGGCACTCATCCGGCTGCGTCAGCCAGCGGTCACAGTCCGCATGGAGAGGCAGCGGCAACGGCAGCGGAACAACGGTGTGTATGGCGTGCTGAGGGCGCCGAATGACAGCTCAAATGCAGGAATTCTTTGCTATCACACCGCGCCTGCTGACGACGACTCACGTGGCCAACGCTCACGCCGAGAGCTTGTTTGGCGAGGGCGAGTCCAAATTGCGTAGGTGGTTTTTTCCTGTACTTGCGGTTGAGGCGCTGTAGCGTTGTGGGGCTGCGTTTTGGATCAACAGGCTGACATGTGGCACACCGTACCAGTTCCACCCACCCCCGCTCCACTCGAGGACAGGGGTATTAGCGAAGGGCTGCGCACGGCGCTCAGCACGGCACTCGACACTAGCCGTCTCGCACCCGCCCAGGCGGTGGAGAGCCAAATTCAAGGCCAGGGTTCAAGACAGCAAGACAGGCGGCTTCGGTAGGAATACGGGCATGGCGTTGGGGACGGCCATGCGCTCCTCCCCACCTCCCGAGGAGACGGATGAGAGTGACTCGGACGGGGCCTGGGCACGCAATTGGGAGCAGCCCGATACGCTCGAGCCCCAGATCACCGGGTTGCCGTCGCGTCCTCCAAGCGCAATGCGGACTTCCACGCCCTTTTCCCTGACGCTCCCGAGGAACACTTGATTGAAGGTAGGCCCTTCTCTCCCTTCTCCAGCTTGCCCTATATCCTACTGACAGTACCCAGACTATGGCTGTGCGTTGGTCCGTGACATTCTTCTACAGGGCCGCTCTATGTGTCGGAAACCATCTCTGCTTCCAGTCCAACATTTTCGGCTGGGTCACAAACCTCGTTGTCCCCTTCGCCGACATTGTGGCGATTGAAAAACGCAACACGGCTCTTGTCATCCCCAACGCAATCCACATTGCCACGCTGACCGCCAAGTATGCTTGTATATCTGTCTTTGTTGCTGCTAGCGAAAGAAACTGGCTAACAATGGGTTTCTGTCGTCTGTAGCATACCTTTGCCTCCTTCCTCCTCGCCCGCGATGCAACATATGGTGTGATTGTCAACATCTGGAACCTATCTCACCCTTCGCTCGTCCCGCCCGACTCGTCGGAAGACGAAACGGCGGAAGGGCGAATGAAGGCCCGGATGAGCAAGCGTGCCCGGTTCGACGCAAGTTTATGGAGCGCAAGGAGAAACGCGCCCTCGGCGAAGGGGAAGAGGAAGATGAGGTGTCCGATTCGTCCACGTCAGACAGGACGAAGAGGCAAACGAAGAAGGCTGGAGCAGATCTGCGGAAGTAACAAAAAGTCAACGGTCCAAAGGGGAAGGAAGAAGCGCGCGACCGAATGTGCCGATGGTCAGCGCGGCGAGCATTATCCCAATGTTGTGCTCGACGTCACATACCCGACCAGTGTGGAGACACTGCATAACCTTCTCTTTACTACCGGCTTTGGCCGCGACTTTTTGGTGGGCAACCAAGCTTTGTTGGATGTCGAGCAGGGAGACTGGGAGAAGGAAGGCGATGAGATGGTGCGCATGTGTCGTACATCAAGCCTTTGAATGGCTCGATTGGTCCCAAGCAGACCAATGTTTGATCACCGACGCATGCTCTATGCCGATTTTGAGACGTACACAACCACTTTGACCACCCACGGACCCCCGACGTACCTTCTGGCGGCTCATTTTCGGTCAAGACTCGCACTTGCCTCACATGGGCAGGGGGGTGGAACACGCGCCTTCACACCTGCACCGTGGAGTGGACCGGGCGTAGCTTTCCGCAGTACGTCCTTTTGGTTTTTCGTTGCATAGAGTGCAGAAGGGACTGACGAACGCAGGTGTGATTGACCGAGCCTCGATTGACGGCCAGAAGAGTACTACAAGGCGCTTAATCTCGAGATTTGCAAGTACATGAAAGACCATGCAAACGAGTTCAAGCCCGAGGAGGGTGAGGAGGGCGAAGGTGAGGAGAGCGAAGGCCAAGCGGAAGAATGGCGTGGATCCCTCCACCTACCAAGGTGGTGGGTGCCGTCTTGCCCACCACACCAGGGGGTCCGAGCTCACCCCGTCTGGGAGGTCGCGACAAAGATGTGGTCGAGTGTGCAAGACCAGGTGGGAGAAGCATCGATTACCACTCTTCTGCTGTGGGGGCGGTGGTGGTGCTCCTGGTGCTGAATGCGTGCGATGCGTCCTTCCCCGTCACCACGGCCGCTGGGCCGTGGCAAGACGAAGTGTTGCTAAGCCAGGCTTTGCGCAAGGCCCTGCGGCAAGCGCTCTACCCTGCTGCGGAGTCGCTGGACGCCCAGTCGCCCGGGAGCGAAGTGCAGCGACTGACCTTGCTCCTCCAGTTGCAAGAACAACAGATTCTCACCCTCAAGGCCGACCTGCTTCAACTCACCTCCCGTGTCGAGAAGATCGGGCGGGCATGATGCATGGCATGACGCCGCCCGCCCCTCGCTGCATACCCCTATAACATTTCCCTTGACAATCATTCAATTTCCTACACAGCCAATGACATGATGCCACCTCAGTATCAGTCCATCTGCTGCAGGCCTAGTCAAAAGTGATCTTCTTGGCCTTGCCCGGCACGAACTCCTTGAAATGGTCGCCATAGGCAGCATGGGTCTTCTTCTTGATGGTGGTAGGGAATTTCATCAGGTCGTCCGGAACGGCCTGATTCGCATCTTTAAGGATCCGGACCAATTCGCCCGCATGCGCCTTATCCTCGTAAAGGTGATCGCGGCGCCATCTCGGCCACCGCGTCCTGTCCGTCCAATGCGGTGCACATAGTCTTCGGCCGTAAGCGGGAAGGTGTAATTGACGACAAGTTCCACATCGGAATGTCGAGACCACGGGCCGCAACATCAGTGGCAACGAGGATGGGCGCCGAACCATCCTTGAACGCAGCAAGGTTCGCCATCCGGTCGCGCTGCCCCAGATCGCCATGGATGCCCGGACCTTGTGTCCGTTGCGGGCAAGGCTCTGCTCGACCCGGGCAGCCTCCTTTTTGTACAGAGCAAACACCAGGATGCGATCTGTCTTTTTGTGGCCCTTGCCGGCATAATACTGGCGCAACACATCGTCCAACTTACGGTCTTGACCGCCCAGCCGCCTTCCAGAACGTGAACGGTCTGTAATCCTCCTGTTGGCGCCGAGCTCGGGCCAGCAACCGTGACGCGCATCGGGTCACGAAGGAAAGTGTCGGCAAGCATGCGGACCGCTGGCGGCCAAGTCGCACTAAACATGGCCGTCTGCCGTTGTGCCGAAGGGGTCATACCCAAGATGGCGCGAATGTCAGGTTCGAAGCCCTTATCCAGCTCCGATCCGCCTCATCCAGCACGGCCACCTTGACGTTGCCCAAGACAAGCGAGCCGTCGCGGGCCAAGTCCAACAAGCGCCCGGGCGTACCCCACCACAATCGCTGGCGCAGGCCCCTTCCTGCCCTGCAGAGCGCGCGTCTGCTCCTCTTTCCCCACACCGCCATACAGACACAGCACACCCAATCCAGTCCCGCGTCCGAGCTTTTCCAGCTGCTCGGCCGTCTGTTGCGCCAGCTCGCGCGTCGGCGCCACAACAAGCACCAGTGGGCCCGCCTTCGTATTTACTGCCCCCTCACGGAGCAGAGCTTGCACGGCCGGAAGACCAAAGCAAACGTCTTTCCGGACCTGTATCCATGTCAGTCACATACCCCAGCTGGCCATCAAGTGAGGGAGGGCGGGGGGCGGAGGGGAGGACGTACCCAGTCTCAGCAATACCCACCATGTCCTTGCCCTGAAGGAGCAGGGGCCAGCAAGCGGCCTGAATGGGTGTTGGAGCAGGAAAGTTCTGATCGGCAAGCACCTTGCTGATGCGAGGGTCGACGAGGGTGTCCAATGCGGAAAAGCGGGTAAACGCAACTGCGTCCGCCGCCTTGCTGTCTTCCACCGCGCTGTCCTCGACTGTGATGTGGTTCTTTTCGAGGAACGCTTGGGACCCACTCGCATCCCCGGCAGCTGCAGCCACGTCAAGAGCGGTAGGTACACCTTTCCTAGACGCGGGCTTGCTGCTGGTGCTGGGGTTGGGGCTGGTGCCGAAGCAGGATGCGCCCTCTTTCCTTCTTGTCCTTCTTGGCCTTCTTGACACTTTTCTCTTTCTCGCTCTTGGAATATCGGTGGCGGCTCGGCCTTGCGCTTCTTGTCCTTCTTGTCTTTCTTCTCCTTCTTGTCCTTGTGGGGCTTGTCCGTCTTGCCCTCCTTCTTGGCTGCTTGAGCGCTTTCTTGCTCTCCTCGCCCATGGTGCTAGTGATGGTGAAGAGCAAGAAAAATTTGAACGCGGCGGCGTAATTGTGAAACAAGGAAAAAAATAAAAATACACCATTGTCTTTGAAATGTTTCATGAGGGAGTGAAGTCTTTTGGTCACCGGTCACCGGTCACACCACATTTATGCCGACTAGTAGCTTGAAGCTTGACTGTTCTTTGCGGTCCTGCGACTTGGAAGATTATAACGCATCCTCTTTCCGACATGAGGAGCTTCAGGACGATTGCAGGTAACTAAAACGTCCCACTGAGTCACTGGTCAGGGTATACAAACGGACTTAATAGTTTCCTTCTGTACATAGGCCTGACAGAGGCGAGGAGATGGTCCTATAGGTGAAGATGAAATGTGGTGATGATCCGACGATGAGGCTCATAGAAAAGATGGAGAAGGACACGGCTGGTTCCTCCATCGTGTGGCAAGAGCAAGGTGGAGAGGTTACAGAAAAAGCTAGCAGGGCTAACCTCCACATAGAAGACGAGGAGACCGAATAAATACCCCGAAACACAGACGATCACTTTTGATAACAAGCGGCGAGGACGCAATATGGGGGGTGGGGAGAAAAAGAGTCGAGGCAGGGCGAATAAGGAAAAAAAGGAGCCGAGATTGTAGGTGACCTTGTCCCCCACCCCTCCCCATCCATGTTCTAGGTGTGATGATGACATGTTTGCTCGACTGCACGAGGTCTCTGCGGGACATGATAGACAGTCGAGACAGGAGTGGGATGCAGGGCGGGCAAAGGCTAACGCCTGATATCCCGTCTTGGTCACTCGTGCATGTCCACCAAAAGGCTTAGATGTGAACGAGTCCGTCTCCGATCCCCAGTAGGGGTCTGTAACTTCCCAAGCAGCGGCCTTGGAGCCCACACTGAACTCAAGGTCCTCCTTTGTGATATCATCCCAGAACTTGTACACCATCATGATGGCAAAAGGATGGCGAGCGTGCCAAAGAAGAGGCCATCGACATAATGTTTTGTCCCGGTGCACACGTCGGTCGACACCCCCATCATCAGCACCAGCCCCGCGACGTAAAAGATGGTGGCAAATAAAAGGTCGCCAATGGGCCAGAGAGTGTCGAGGGTACGAACACGATCCATACCTGGGTGGTGAGCCAGATGAGGATGAAGATCAGTGGAATGATCATATGGACCACATAGAGCCCAACATGATGTTGCGGGTTAAGACTGTTTCCCCATCCTTAAAAGTGGCCGCGGCGACGACAAAACCGACGACCCAAAGAACGAGCGTGAGCCGTACATAGAAAGAAGGGATTGCCGTGTACCATCCTCCCAGAACTGAAACCGACAAGCCATTGGCCATAAGACACCAGCTCAGGGCAAGGACGAGACCGACGTGGACGGATACAATCCACGGTACGCACCCGAGTAGGTGGGAATCGCAGCCGAGTCGAGGAAGACGCCGAGGATTTCCTCAATGATGTAGAGGTAGAAGAAGAGGCTAATCTCGCGCCGGCCAACGGCCGTGTACTTGGAGCGAATGTGGTAGAGCATGATGAGCACCATAAAGACAGCAAAGATGTGCATCACACAGGTAGCTGTCCCAGAACGCACATCGCGTCAACCTCGGGCCGCCGGCGCATCCAGAAAGCAAACAGGGACGTACCACACTGGAAGACGAGGGTGCTGCCGAGCTGCACGCTACGTGCATAGCATGTGGGCACAATCCCTGTCTCGCTGTTGAAAGCGGGCAGGGCAGGAGGGCCACCTCCTCGCACAGGCCGGTGTAGTTGCCGACCTGGAACGGCATGGGCACAAACGAAGGTGGGGGTGGCGGAAAGACGGCCGATGTTGCTTGCCGTCGGGTCGCAATTGCGTGATGGGCGCGGCCTCCTTGCCTTGTATCGGAGATGGGAACTCGCCGGGCCATAATGCATAATGCCAGGCCAGGCACGGCCTGCCACTTACTGCGCTGCCGCAGATCACACCCCCCCCCGATCGGCGGCTGGATAAGGCACAGCGGCAGTGCACGGGTGCCTCGCACTTCTCTTGCACGCCGGCACGTCGGCAGTGTCAGCCGCTCTCCTCTCCACCCGCAACGAGTAGCCCGGTGGCGGAGGAAACGTCAAACGTTAACTAGAAACAAGCAACACTAGAGTGGCTAATAGCAACTAGGAGTAGCTAACCCAAAAGCGCCCCCCTCACGCCTTTGCCAACCCGTGTTCCTTCAGATGAAAACCCGGTGGGCCAGGGTCCGGACAAGAAGGGCCATTCATCCGAGACTGCTCTCACGCCTCGATTTCTCCTAATGCAATATTCGTCCACGTAGGCTGCTTAAACTTGATGGGCACCCTGGCAGTGCGCCAAGACCCCGAGGACCATAGGCTTCTCAGATCTCACGCCTCACATGATTCATGGATCATGGCATGGCATTGTGCTTAATGGCATCATTGATACCATCGGTCCCTCTAGGGGTGACGCGGCGACGATGTGAGGCATATTATCCCACTGAGGGCATCCCTCTGTCTGCTCTCCACCGGCACTGAGTCTTAGCGCGTCCATTCTCCTAGTATAGACGTACGTGCACGCAGACGCTCCTTTTCAGCTACCAAGGGCCATTCATCCGAGACTGCTCTCACGCCTCGATTTCTCCTAATGCAATATTCATCCACGTAGGCTGCTTAAACTTGATGGGCACCCTGGCAGTGCGCCAAGACTCCCCCGAGGACCATAGGCTTCTCAGATCTCACGCCTCACATGATTCATGGATCATGGCATGGCATTGTGCTTAATGGCATCATTGATACCATCGGTCCCTCTAGGGGTGACGCGGCGACGATGTGAGGCATATTATCCCACTGAGGGCATCCCTCTGTCTGCTCTCCACCGGCACTGAGTCTTAGCGCGTCCATTCTCCTAGTATAGACGTACGTGCACGCAGACGCTCCTTTTCAGCTACCCCTCATACTATCGCACCCTTTCACATGAAGGGCTTCACACTTCACGCGCCCTCCTACCGGCCACTCCCTTCCTTCCCGAATATAATAAACCGCCTCGAAACATCATCGACCCATCTCTTCGTCCCGTCAAGCCGGCGGACCCAGTGTGGAGCAGAAGGACAAGAATAAGTTTGCTATGTTCGGGCCCTCCTTGCGCGGAACTGAGGAGACGACTGTGTCGAGCTTTTGGCTGTCAGGCATGGACCCAACCGGGAGTCGATGTCGTTGAGTTCGAAGAGTTTGTTGCTGCTGTGCTGGCCGGTCAAGAATTCATCGAGGTTCCCCAAGTGGTTCGCCACACTTTGTTCAGTTTTGGTTCCCCGCTAACTCCGGTGCAGTAGTGTGCTTGGCATTGACTCTCACAGCTAATCGAGTAAGGTCAGAGGTCTGGTTGTGCCAATAGCAGAGAGGTCTTCCAGTTGAGCAAAAGCTATGTTCCGGTCGGAGCTTCGAGTTTGGCAGTCCGCTTGCTCTCTGAATCAAGAAAATGCGCAATTACTCCAACTGATCCGCCAAAACCTTTCCCCCAAACCAGCTTCCGACCCTTTCCGCGTACCGAGACAAAAAGTGCGACTCGAGTTTACCCATCCTCGTCCTTTGCCGACCCACAATTTGTCCACAGACTGTGGGTAGCTGTCACAGATTCTTCAGCGTGCGTAACCACTTTCCATTCAACTGGGTCTGGACTGGGACTTGATTCGACGGGGCGGGGAGAGCATCCACGCGACTGATGGACGCTGATGGAGAACTGAGAGACGAGGACTGATAGCGAGGAGAGGCGGCCAAGAGGAGACGAGGTTGCCTAATATACTGTATCGATTGGCGAATCCAAGGTGAAAACGCCAATGGATCGTGACCATGAGAGCCAGCATTGCTTACAGACAGAGATGATTAAAGGAAGTAACACAGTAGAGAGAGAATGGGGGAAACAATAGAAGAGAGGGGAAGTTATTGCGACAGGCGCTCCCGGGAAAGGTAAAGTGCTAGGTTCTTCTGCACTGCCCTCAGTTGATCGGTGACGCTCGCTTGTGTATAGCCAGGTGGAAGAGTTGCGTTCGCGGGCCGCGCACCCCCTGCGCGCTCCATATCTCCATTCTCATCTCTCTCCCGTCTCATTCCCTTCAGATGGTGCTTGAAAACTTGTGGCTCACCACCTTGCCTTCACGCCTTGTCTGAAGGCAGCTTGCAGCTGATCCCCTGATAGGATCGCCGAGTGTGCTCTCAAGTCACACTTTGGCACCTGCCGTTAAGGGAGTTTCAAAGTTTCACAGGACCCAAACCGAAAACCCACAAAATGAAGCCAAGTCCAATTGCGATTACTTCGTGGCCGGCAGCAACCATCGCAGGTCCGGTCTTGGGGCTTTTCAAGGGCTGCGACTAAGATGAGCCAAACCGCTTTCGATCCTCCCGGCGAGGCAGGCCAAGATCTCCACCCCGCTTGGTTGATCTGATCGAGAGTGAGGTTCTGGAGGAACAAGAAGATCAATGTGTGGGCTGTGGCGGAAGAGGAGTGCGGAAAGTGGAGCGGGCCTCGATCCCCTCATTCGGTACACTTGTCTTTACGTCGTTCGCCTGTGCCCTTTGTGGCGGAAAACGAGCGATCCTGAACCCCAGCCTCCCAAGCGGGGTGGGGTCGAGTACTGCGTGCGTCTCAGGACCCGCAGCGACCTGGCGCGACAGGTGGTCAAGTCCCCCTGGGCGTGTGTGCGTGTGCCCGAGTTGGAGCTGGAGATCCCGCGGCAACGCGGCGCGGTTACCACCCTGGCTCATCTCCTTCTCGAAACTGTGGAGGATCTGGAATTGGCCCAACCGGTTCGGCAAATTGTTGCCCCGCCTGCATGGGCCCGGATCGACAGCCTATGTCGCACCCTCCGAACTGTCCTTGGCGCCAGCACCAACGCAGACTCAGACCAGGTGACAACTAACCTGCCCTCTCTCTCGATTCAGCTCGATGACCCGAGTGGCAACAGCTTTCTCCAGCCTCTCCCGACACGGAAGAGGATCCGTGTTGGACGGCCCGGGAATATGCGCGTACCATGGCCCAGGACTTGGCTCTGCATCGCCCCACCCCTAACGAGCCCGGCACCCAACTCCAACACCCCACCGATACTGCGGGATGGGGCAGCAGCTGTCCACAATGCGGTGCGAGGGAGATAAAGAGTGGTCCAACGCTGCATCCCACGCAGTGCCAGGCGGTAGAGCTGAGGGGGCTTGGTGTGGGCAATGTGGGTACGAGGCTACGGAGGTCAGGCCGCATGGGAGCGTGGCGCCGCAAGGAAGACGGGTGGCGCTGCAGGTGCGCGGGGCGGAGGATTTGCAGAGAGAAGTGATCACCTCGGCCTCGGCATTGTTGGAGATCCCCGAGCTGGGGCTACAGCTTCTTCCGGGCACGCTGCAGGCGCAACTGACGACTCTGGAGGCGCTGTTGGGGCAAGTACATGAGCTGGGCCGTGCGGCAGCTGGAGGGGCCGGCGCCGACGCCGACGCTGGTGTTGTTGACAGTGACCGCGCTGGTCCTGGTCCTGGTGCCGGTGACGGTGGCCACGAGGAGGGTGCTACCCTGTTCCTGGCGCAGCTGAGGCGGTGGCAGCGGGGCAGGTGCCGTTCACTGTGGTTCTGGACGACGGATTGGCCATGATCTACATCCAGTCGCTCGGTGCGACAGGTTTGGACAGCCAGCTGCAAGTCCAGGACTATGTGCGTACTTGGGAACAGGACGAGGCACTGGGGCTAAGGCAGAGGTCAGAAGTTGTGGCGACCGGTGCGCTGGATGCTGCGGACACACTGCGACGGCCTGGAAGCAAAGCCAAAATGAGCGAGATCGGGGGTGACGATTACGAGGGGAAGAACGAAGAGCAGAGGAGACAAAAGAGACCAAGATTAAGCGGAACCGGCGAATAAACGAGAGGATGCAGTGACCCAGAAAGCTCCAAACTTCCACAGGCCATCGCCAAGGTAGTGAAGGCATAGCAGCACCATTCTCCGTTGCATGCGGCCACCGGCAATCATGCCATCAATTGCATCCGCCCTCAACTCTTCTGCCTTACGGACTGTTGGGTTCACGTTATGCATCATGGTACCAGGTCCCGGACCACAACCCGTTCACAATGGCCACCGCATATTTCTGTCGGGTAGGTACGAGGCGATGAATCCATTCGGGGCATACTGTTCTGCGCCCACACCAAGAAGAATACCCAGCTGTGCATGAGGTCGTATAATGACGGTGAGAAGTGAGCCTATCCTCTCGTACCTAGTCCGCTCCTCTATGGATAGCCAGCTATTCGTTATGTCGAAACAATTTTCGCTTTGGGGCGTTGTCTTCTCAGCATCCTTACTGAGTACTGACTATTGCCGCACCAAGCAAAAAGGGCCGTTCGAGATCAGGATAGAGGGGAAAATGAGGTATGAAACAACTTGTGCTTCCACTGCGGAAGAATCATCTCGGGCCCGTCGCGTTGTGACGTGATGGAGATAATTGTTTCCCTAGAAAGATCCTCTGAGATACTAACACTGGTCACTGCTCTGTTCGCGTCTCCGCGCTTGCGCCTTCGTTTGTTCATCTGTGTGCACGTCCCCTTTGCTCCTTGGTCCAACTCTTCCACTTCATACCTTACTATTCACCCTCTGTGCTGGCGATCAACTTCCTTATAGCTCTTTCAATCAGAAAGGACCATCTCATCTCTGATCGCGGCCCAATTGGTCACGGCGTATCAGTTGCAGGAATGCTCAAGCGACAGAAACGTAGTTCACGCTGTTCATATCCGGATGTGTTGGCTGTGCGTGGCGACTGGAGCGGAGGAACTGGAATGTCTCTTGAGGGGATAGTCTCGTTCGGACTTGGTTGCAATACAAACAAACGATTGGATTCTGGAGGATGTAGTGCGTCCCATACAATATGGTTCTGTCAGGTGTACATGCCATGGCGGTAAGGAAAAGGTAGAGAAAATTGGCTGGATTGCGACCACAAGATGCGTTGGGATGGACATCGTTCAACGTCTCCTCATTGGCTATATATTGGTACGTAATAGAGGCTACTGCTACCGATTCAATGACATGAAGCTCGCTCCAATTTCCAATCCTACATCCCGTCTATTTCGCTCCTCCCTACTTCCTCTGGTCCTTGTTCCCTGCTTGACGCATGATATCTGAGATGCCTCTGACATCCTGCTCCCTCCCGCGCCACGGCCGTTCTCCCCACTGTCTCTGACCCGAGGACCTTTTGTTGTTGGGCCCCTCGCTTAGCCTCCTCAACTGTTACAAAACAACCCCCAAATTTATTTCCTGCTAGCATGTTAGGCCTGTTAGGCCTTAGGCCCTTCGGGAAAAGGATTCGATCCAGGTGTGGATTGATAAGGTTATCGGTTATCACCGTGTTTAACTTGTAGATGAAGCGGATGATCGATGATCGATGACCGGACCGGTGACCGATGGTCGATGATTGCATGATGCTTGAAGCCCTCCACCGGGTGAGACCCCCGGAGTTCCGAAGACGAGCGATCCGAGCAGAGCAGAACCAGGAGTGGTGGATCCGAGTCTCGAGGGAGCGGGGCTTAGTGCTTATTGCAGCAGCCGAGTAGAGTCTACCATGTTTACTTTTCGTTTACTAGCGTTGGACACCATGCATTCTGGCCGTGTCTATCGTCTATGGAGAGCCCTGGTCGAGGTGGTGCACGATTGTGCTGCTCGGCTGAAGCGCTGAAGCGAGTCTCAGCTGACAAATGCCATGGGTGGCGACGCTGCCCGGCTGAACCGGGGCGCCGCAGGGTTGTGCAACTCGTGAAAAGACATGGACGCGTGAGGCGTGAGGAAGATGCGGCCGGTTGCAACGCCAATGCACTCAGGCTGGCAGGCAGCGTACCACGTGAGGCGTGGCTGCTGTTGCTGGCTGCTGCTGGCTGCTGCTGGCGGTGGCTGCCGCGTTCGGTTGGATGTGGGCGGGCGGCGAGGGAGCCGCTGGGCCGGATCGGAGGTGGGAGGTCTCCCGGCAGGGTGCACAGGGTGCACAGGGTGCACACGGGTGCCGCGGAGTGCCTCCCAGACACACCGGCAGGTGGCGGCTCACACTGGCGTGGCGCCGGGCGCTGCTTACGCGCTCACGTGTCGATGCGGGGCACATGTTGAATGATTAATCAGTCACGCGTCACGGCGGTGCGCCTGGACACGGGAGGACATGCGCATCGGCCACGGTGCATGGGACGCCAACGCCAGGACAGCGAGGAACTGCACAGGTCCTAGTTAGGCGAGCCGAGAAAGCGCGGCGGCTGCGGAAACAAAGCAGCACTACATACTCGGTCGCTGCCTTTGCTCCCTTTCTCGGCTCGGCGGGCACGTACGCCCCGTACGCCTCCCTCGGCACGCACACTGCCTGGGCGAGACACGCTATAGCCGAAACCATGCCGTCAGTAACTAGTAACTCGCAGGCGTAAACCCCCCATGGGGCGCCTTTGGCCTTTGGGCCCCGAAGAGTCTTAGGATGTAGGCATTTCAGGTTCAGGCGCTCAGGCGCTCAGCGCTCAGGGTTAAGAATTTAGGCTGAGCCGGCAGAACTTCAGAAGCATTATGATGCAGGGAGAGACGTATGAACGTTCAGTTGAACAATGAATTTGCCGCCCTTGCCCGTTCCCCCGAAGCCTGACGCTGAGCCCTCTCTTGGCCTAAGACTGACATGTGACGCGTGACGTGTGACGGGGGATACTCCCCACATCCCGACCACTGAGTCACCTATGTCGCTGTGCCAGTTGAGAGATCTGAGAATCTGAGATCTGAGAATCTGAGAGGCTCAGCGCTAACAGCGCTTAATGCTTCGTGGCACCCAGCAACTCTTCGATCCTTCCCGCAGTATAGGCAGCACACCATCGTCCCTTCCCCCGCCGAATTGGGCAAATTGGCAAGCGCCGCGGCCGAGTGCAACCGCGTATCCCCGAGGGCTCTGCCAGGGTCTGCCTGGGACAGTCGACGGGGCTTTTGGAAGTGCTGGCGACTGCGGTCCGCGGGCAGGCTGTGGCGATGGCACCTGTGCGCCTGCGCCCCCATGCCGGCGTCCGTCCGTCGGCAGGGGCTTGTGCGGTTCGCGGCAGCGCAGCCGGGGTCGAGGGGGCGCGTTGGCCAGTGGCGGCTGGCAGATCGCTCATCGCAGCCTGTCGCAGGCTGGCGCTCACCCAGGAGACGCGGTCTGCCATGTAGCAAGTATAGTAGTAGTGCACTCGCCAGGTACGCCGCCCACGGACAGTGTGCTCGTCATGCATTCGCGCCAGCCATTATTAGTTCCAGCATAGCCTGCAACACGCTTCCACTTTGCTCCGATGGGCCCTGCTCCCCGCCACATCCCTCCGAACGCAACGCAACCGTCTGCAGCCCAGTGCAGCCCTGCCCTCAACCCACCTCTCCGCTCTCCGCGCCCTGGCCCACCAGCCGCTCCGCACGCGCTGGCCTGCCTGCATGTCCCTCAGTCTCCTCCCCGCCGTCTGTGCTTCCCCGCCCGGTCCCCATCCCCATCCCCGTGCCCGTCCTCCCCCCCCCACCCCTCTCGCCCCCCTCGCCCCCCCGCCTGCGCCTGCCCATGCCCCGCCACCCCCTCCAGATCCCAGCCTGCTTCGGGCTCCGACCCGCTTCGGTTGCCTCCGACCCGCCTTCGGTTGCCTCCGACCCGGACCAGGACATCGAGCGCGAACACGAGCGCGAACGGAGTGCGGCCGAACCTGAGTCTGAGTCTGAGCCCAATGCGCCTGCGTCCGCCCTCGCCGTTGGCACTAATCTCCCTGCCGGCACACTCACACCACTGCCATCCCGTCCGACCCCGCCCTATCGCCCCCCCCACAGCGACGCAAGGAGCGGCGCGTGCGGCGCGAGAGCAGCAAGGGCAGCGCAATGCCCATCCGCAATCGACCCGGGACGTCCTGTTCGGCATGCCGGCGCTTGAAAGCGCTCGTGTGACCGGCCCAGATGAGAGCAAGGCCGGGACCGATCCGTACGGGACCGGAGGTGCACGCTCTGCTGCGAATGGGTTTGCCATTTGCAGTCCCAACGACGAGACGAAGTGCCGCCGCTGATGAGCAACGAAGATCTGCACCATACGTTGCCGCGCCTGCACCGCCGCCAAGGCAGGGCAGTGCGCAAGTTGCGTCGACAGTTGCAGCAGGACTCGGCGTTTCCCTCGACTGCCACCTCAACCCCTCCACCTCGGCCTCCACCTCGGCCTCGGTATTGCACGCGCCGTCGACTGACGACTACCCCCCTCCCCAGCCCTCTCCCTTTGCCCCCGCGCCCCGCTCCGGCTCGCCGTACACGTACACCTACCCGCCTCCTGCCCCTACTGGGCCGAGTACCCGCCGGGCGACCCCCGTGCCATCGTCCGCTCGCCCCGCCCCATTACTCCCCACCACCACGCCATGCAGCCGAGTATGGTTGGGAGAGAGAGAGGGAGAGGGAGGTACGAAAGCGCTGCGCCGTTGGCCTCGTCCCCATCCTACCGCACCTCGCTTCCATCCTTCCCGTCTTCTCTCCCACCACTGCCCCCTACCGGGCCCGAACGCACCGCGCCTACTCCTTCAGCGACCGCCGCGAGGCCTACTGGGGCACAACGGCGCAGAGCAGGGGAACGTGGCAGCGACCGCCCCGAGCCTTACTTCGAACCCTTCTCCCATGCTCACCCTCGGTCTCCGCCTCTCGAACATCCCTCGATGGTCGGAGGCGGATACTCGCGTTCTGGCTATCCGCCCCCTCAGGGGTGGAGCCAACGGGCTACCCTGCCGTGCCTCCTGCGCCGACAGGGCCAGCCGGACGTGCAGGCGGTACGCCCCAGGCCCGCGACTGCCCAGCTTGCGTCGGCCGCCCCATCCTATCCCCCAAGAAGCCCCTGGCCGAGGGGGAGGTGGCAGCGTCGGCAGGCAGGCGGCTACGCAGGCAGGGCGGAATGGACCTACGAACCTGATCCTCCTACGCACTGGGGCCTCCACGCCGCTTGTCCGCATGGAGCCTCATCCGTTCCTCATCGTCCTTCTTATCCCCCCCCTAAGCCCATCGTGCATCTGTCTCAGCGCCGAGTGCTGAGTGCTGAGTGCTGAGTCGCAACTCTCATCTCAGCTCGCAGCCCTCGGTTTGCCTGGACATGCTCCCATGCCTTGCTCGCCCCCGACACATGTCCCATCGTATTTTGTTTCGTGGAAAGATCCCTTGATGGGGTCCCACTCACTTCACTATCCATATCCGCGATGCAATGGGAGAAGAATCGTCTCTGCCAGTGTGGGGTAAGGGGAAATCTTGCCCCTTCCCAGACCTGGGGGGGCAGCAACAAGCTGGCGTGCGTTCAGGAATTGTGGTGCTTGCTATATCTTGGTGAGCGGGTTTTGTGGCAGAGGACGGCGAGGATCAGCACGTTGGTGTGGGCGGAGGGACCATCGCAGTCGGGGCTCCGCGCCCAAGGTTCAGTCCATAAATGGGGAATGGTAAGATTGTGGTCTTCTGGGATGGAGGAAACAGTAACAGACACCGAGCTGAGGACAAGGACAAAGGCAAAGGCAACAAGAGCAAGATGCACGGCATGCTGAATTGGAAATTGAAGGGCGAGTGAGTCAACGCGTTCAACGTACCAAAGGTCACGTAAATGTGACAGCACAGATTGCATTGCTCCCTTTGATGAGGTCTTAGGCCCTTATTTCAGCCCCCTTGGAGGCCTCCGATTAATGATTTCTCACCTCTTCACCTCCCTGGTATTCGTGAAGGCGAGCGAGGGCAATACGATACGCGTGCGTGGGAAACCGGCTTATTGGGTACCGTGCATGTGGAAACGGATCCCAGGCTCAGCGTGTTGTTGTGCATTTTGGGGGACATATATATTGAACAGCCGACATTAGCCACTCGCGCTGGTGACGGCCGACATCAGGGCCTAGCGCTTTGTGGCTTTTACTGACTAGACAGTGCAGAATCCGTCCGTCCGTCGGAGTCTTATCGTCAGCATACTAGAGAGAATGGGGAGAGGAAGCTCGACCAATTAAGCGGTCAGAGTGGTCTCTTAGATGTGGGCCTGGATGGGATTTGTAGGCGCAACCGCGGGAACCTGGAACACCCGATGAGAGCCTCGGGAGTCGATGAGCCAAAATGTAGCCGGCGAATTTGGGACGCCATTGATACGTCCGACCGTAAGTACGGACACCGGAAAGAGAAGGGAGTCAGTGCAGGTGACGCATCATCCAAACGTAGAGGACGTTTTGGGTTCGGACAAGTGCATCTCGATGTCGCGATGAACGCAACTGGGCGTGCTGACCTCTCATACCGCGATTATTTCCTGAGTACAATGTCATCCGTGTATAGTACCGAACCCTCGCTCGTCCTGAGCTGCGACAGGTGACTCCCTAGCACGGACTGAGCTGAGGGATATTCTCAAGTACGAGGTGGTGTCCGGCATCGTCACCATCAGATACTCTCTCCATCTTCCGGGGGCTAGAAAACAGCAAAGGAAGCCGGACGATACGCCCATACTGGAGTGAGATGAAGAGAGGTGTACACCACCTTGGATATGGGAAGAAGATCAACCCAGTTGGACCGGTTCCATATGTGAGTAGAGCAAAAATGTGGATATATGAGAGCAGCGGCCCAGGATGGATGAATTTCTAACCGCATGGTCGTTAAGAGAGAGGAGACTGTGATATACCGCGAGACCATAAGTGTGGTAGCAGCTTCAAGTCCCGCACAGCGTGGAGGCGACGCCCTCCTACAATCGACTATATCGTCAAATGCTACAAGTGCTATCTATTATGAAGTCCTACAGAAAACAAAGAAGATGCGAGAGCAGTCGAATTCATAGTGGAAAATGAATGGGAACATACGGGACAGGGATTAGGTACACAGCCCTGCGAGTCGCTTC